>PVKE010048228.1:0-11670 GCA_004027555.1 Craseonycteris thonglongyai | reverse complement strand
GTCGTCTTATATGCCGGAAAATACGGTATATGAAAAAATGCTCCACTTCACTAGCAATTTGGGAGATGCAAATAAATAAAAACCACAATGGGAACTTAATAAGCCCTTTTAAGAAGTGTGAAGGGTCTGTGATTTTTTTTCCTGTTGTTTTATTAATAGCAAGGTCCTCTGTCACTGTTCCAGGGGTATTGGCACACAAGGCTCCTGGCTCAGAAGAAAGTAACTTTAGTACTGATGGCACAGCAGGGAGCGTGGGCTTGGTGTTCCCTTTGGTTCTCCTTGGTTGCAAGTCCTGCAAGTGAGATGAGGCATGTCCCAGGTGGATATGGCCCATGCTATGGGCTTGTATCACAGCAGAAGAATCCCACTCTTAGAAAACCCCAACCGTACAAGGAGTTGAACCTTTCCAACCTTTGCCTGGAGGGAGATGTTATATTTATTATCCTGGTCAGCAAACAAATCTGCGCTCTGCCCCAGAGGAAGATAGAATCTCTGTTGTCTAAAGCTGATCAGTACACAATTACCCTTGAAAATGACAGTCCAGAACAAAAATTGCCATGAAATATGGAGAAGCAAAGGACTGTCTCTCCACAAGCACATTGACAGAAGTCATATTATTTTTTTCGGGCCACTTGGTTCATCTAACAGCAGACAATTTAGCACAGAAACCAAAATTGATGCAAATAACAGAGGGATCATAGAGAAGTTTGATAAGCAGATTCAATACAACTGAAGCCTCCTTACCGTTCTTCCTTTAAAGTGCTGGCAGTGGCGGAGGGAACTTTCCTGGGAAGAAATTGAGCTAAGTCTTATATCCCTCAAACTATGTGTTGCTCAGAAACCTATAGGAGTCAGAGTCATTCCAGTGCCTGGAAGAAAGCACCATTATCCCGAGCCTTGTATGCTGCAGAAGGTAAGGATGTAGGAGTCTATATCGTAAGATGGAGACACAGTCTAGGAAAAATGTCAGGCAGAATTGAGGCAATATGGTTTTTGGAACAAAAGCCTAGATTCAAGCACTGAATTCTCTCTTTCTTTCCCTAAGATGTCCAGGTATTTCTTTTAATGCATTCTTTAACTTTTAGAAATACACATTTCTGCCCCCCACCCCCAGAGTTTCTCATTCATTGTGATCAGAGGAACCCCTCATTTGAAAAATCTTCCCGGGTGATTAATGTACACCAAGAACGAGAATCATCTTTTCAGACACGTTTTAGTATTTGACTTCCTATGGGAGTAAGATAAGTGATTTGTAAATAACTGTTATAACATCTTAGAGTTTAGGAATTATCTTAAAAATAAATAAATAAATAAAGCCCTCCCAAACAAAGTAAGGGGAATTAAACTGTAATCTTCTAAATCCTGCCTCATATTTGGTATTAAGATGTCTTGTTTCATTAAGTATCTATTCTTGGAAACTCTAATACTTCCTCTTATAAGAAAATAGGTTATCATAGTAAAGAAGTTGTATTAGATAGTATACTTGGGTTTTGTTTTTTGGTTTCAGAAATATTAAGTGTACTCTAAAAAGGAAATTCATGTTCGCTTTTCTCATTGTGGTGCCACTCTAATGTACAACTTCGTAATTCATCTTGAGTCACTAATTCCACCATCTAATCTCTACTCAAAAATAGGTGATAGGTCACTGTGGTTGATTGTCAGCATACTCACATGCTAATATAACTTCCTTTTTTCCTCCTGACATCATTATACAAAGCGAAAGTCTTCATAACTCTCTTCCACTGTTCAGTTTTCTCAAAGGGCAGGCCCATCAGCAGGAGCCATGGTGTTGCCTTAAGGTTTTCTGAACTTCTAGATCCTTTGCAGGTATGGCCGCTTTAAGACAGTTGTCTTTGGGTAGGTACCTCCAATTCCACACTGAACTCTGTAGAGGGAATCTTCTCCGATTATAAATATGAATATGGAAAGGGCAGGCTCAACTATATGTGGTCCCAAGAAGGAATGCTCAGAGTCACATTTCAGATCATTATGAAAGAAAACAGGAGTTTTGTTGCGTGGTTCAATTGGTATTGTTTAGTACATTTTTTACTAGGAAATATCTGTGTCATGTACTGGAGTTGTTTTGATATATTAGAGTAGGTTGTTCTAAGTAGGGTTTCTAAAGGAAAAAAAATATCAACAGCTATTCTCCATTTGCAGGTGGGAGGGAGTGAGACTGAAATTTTGGAAGAGACAGTAGTTGGTGATGTTTTATTTTGGAATGTCATTCATTCAACCAATAATTGAATGCCTCTTAGGGCAACACAGTAATTGGCACTGGAAATATGTAAAATAATAATCTTATCATTTCAGAAAGCATTTATAAACACCTCTTTGATGAATATCATCTTATTTTGTAAAGATGGAGAAAGTGTTGCATTTTTCTTTACGAAAATTATACAATTTGAGGGTCAGGGTTCAAGGAGTGGGGTGCAGTAAATAATTAATTAATGGACTACAAATTAAAATGTAATCTCTTAGTAATCAGAGATCATATAAAATAAAGCACAGTTAGGAAATTTATTTTGACTCATAATTCACAAAGACCTAAATCAATCATTGTAAGTGGGCCCAAATTATGAGCTTAGGCTAAATGAGGCAGTAAGGTAAAAATTACTTTTTTTTTTAATAATATAATTTTATTTGACTAAAAGAAAGAAAGAAAGAAAGAAAGGAAAATGTATGTCCTAAGCAGTTTTACTTTAACTACTTTTACTTTACTTTAACTCTTAACCAGACATGTTCAAACAGGGGCCCAGGATGACTTTGAATGAGGCCCCAACACAAATTCTTAAAACATTTTCTTGCCACCCTTTTTTTTTTTTTTTTTTTTACATTCCTGGGAACAGATTAAGAGAAGAGAGGAATCTAAATACAGGTTTTATAACAACCTGTGTTGTTTGCAACAGTCCTTTGGTTTAGCTTCTGTATTTCTTCTGGGAAAAAAGCAGCCACCATTTTCTGAGAGGAAGGGAACTTGTATAATAGGAAAACATAAACTTAGGTTTGTGTCTCAAAGCCCCAAAAGTCCAAGTGCATTCCACTATTGGCTGCATGTATCCCTGCCCCCTATGTGTTACACCAAGTAAAGGTAACACAGAGCTCACTATCTCTCCCATCCATTCCTACAACATGTCACTTTAGGAAGTATTAAAGAATATATCACAAACATTTAGAGGGGAATAGGGGAACTGATTGATTTTCTGAAAGCAATTTGTTAATTAACATCAAAGGAATGAAATCTGACTTGCATAGCCTAGTGAGTGGCATTTTTCCATAGTCCTGGTTGCTATGGTGATGAGGAACCTCGTTTGTTCTGGGTCACTCCTAAATTTGTGCATGAAAGCATAAGAGATTATTCCTGTCTAATCAAGTTATATGGAAAAGTTGAAGAGGAGGTGCTATGTTTTAGAGCCATCAACCCTCAACAGGGTAAAACATGATAGCTGAGAAAACGGGATTATATCTTCCTTTTAAAAACAGAGCTGAGAATTTCTAACCAACCCCACAGCCTTGTCCAGCAGAATAATTGATCCCCCTACACTAATGTGAGGAATGTGGAATCACATTTCTTAAAGGGAATTAGAGTACATATTGAAAGACTCTACAACCCGACTTTGCATAATGAATAAGGAGTAGGGTATGCATTCATTAAACGATTTTACTTTTGAACTTAAAGTCTACAGTATGTCAAATGCCTCACTAGCTCTGCATTGCCATGAAGCCAAGTTCTGTTACAATTAACATAATTGGGAAAGCTGGAATCAAGAAGGAATGGTTCACCTCTTTTGTACCAGATGCCCTGGCCCCTGTAGTATATAGATTTAAGCAGCTCGTGCACATTCCTCTGCCTGCCCAATACCTTAGTTCCTTCTTAAGCAGATGGTAGTTTTGTATGTCATTATGGAACTTTGTGCATTAGCCCAAGCATTGTTTTTAGAAAAGACTGTGGTTTTGTTACATTTGGATTTTCATTTATACAGGGTTTTTTTTCCCCCTGAGTCACGTAGATGTAAATTGAAATCTTTATTCTGCCATTTATTAGCTGTGTGATCTGGGACAATACTTCAACATTTTGATACTTTAGCCTTCTTATCTACGGAATGAGTATAGTAAGACTTACCTGTTCAGGATTGTTTAAGTCAATTTTGTCCAACCTGCAGCCCAAGGACTGTCATGAAGCCTAGGATGGCTTTGAATGTGGCCCAACACAAATTCATAAACTTTCTTAAAACATTATGAGATTTTTTATGATTAAAAAAAATCCCATCAGGTATCACTAGTGTTAGTATATTTTATCTGTGGCCCAAGACAGTTCTTCCAATGTGGCCCAGGAAAGTCAAAAGATTGGATGCCCTTGGTTTGAGGTTTTCTCCTATATTAGTCATCTCTTGAAGTGTAACAAATTATACCCGACATTTAGCAGCTTAAGCTAGCAAACATTTATTATCCTGCACAGTTTCTGAGGATTAGGAAAAGAGAGCAGTTTGTTTGGGTGATTATGGCTTAGAATCTCTCATAAGATTGCAATTGGATGTCAATCACAGCTCCGGTCATTTGGACTCTACTCAGGCTTGAGACCCTGTTTCCACACTCACTCATGTGGTGTTGGAAGGCTCCAGTTTCATGCTGGTCATGGGCCTGAGGATACTCTTCCTCATCATGTGGTCCTCTGCGTAGCAGCTGGCTTCCCCCGGAATGAGAGACCTGAGAAGAAAAGAGTGAGAACAAGGAACATCAAACACAGAAGCCCCAGTCATTTCTGTAGCCTGTTCTCAGAAGTAACAACCCATCACTTTTGCTATCATTGACTAGAAACAAGTTATTGAGACCCAATGAGCTCAACAAGCCCACGCTTAAGGGAAAGAAAATTAAGCTCCACTTCTTGAAGAGATGGATATCAAAGAGATTGTGGATATATTTGTAAAATCACTAAATCTTCCCTAGTCCACAACTTATGTTTATCTCATGTACAAAATATACACCCCCTCTCAAAACAACCTAAAACCTCATCCTAGTGCAGCCTCACCTCTCCTCATTTATATTGCAGCCAGGTATGGATGAGCGCCTTAGGGTTTAATTTCCTATGTGTGGCCCCTTGTATATAATTTCTCTCTACTTACAAGACTAAAGGCATATGTCATCTGCCCTCAACGTGCACAATATACATACACACGTATATTGGTGAGATGGGCCTAGGATAACCACTCTAGGCATTCCTGACGCAAATACATGAAAATTAGAGACATAAAAATGTCATTGATCTATAGCTACAGTGCAATCCAGCTGGGAAAATGCTGGGCATTCATTGATAAGTTCTCAAGGTCTGGGAGTAATTCTCCATGACTCTCAGCTCTGCCACCTCATCTCTTGGATCTCCCTTCTTCCTTTTCCATGACATGTAGGTTGTGTTTGCAGAAGACTTTTCTCAGCCTGATTACTGACAGAATTTTGGAACACCAATGGCCCCTTTTCATTTTGTAGTGGCAACCTGAGCTCACTAACACATTAACAAAGCACTACTAATGTAAGAAAAGAAGAAACTCAAACTTCTAATGATTATTAAATCCAGCTTCAAATCCACATGCATGTGAAAAATCTATTTGCAGTGTTTTATTTGTAAAGTTTATGAAAATATTACGTATTATAGGAGACAGAGTAAATTAGATGTTCTGGAACAATATTCAGTAGTTATACTGTGCTGGCTTTGATAAAAAGATCTATTACACATAAGTGTGCAATAAACAATGTTTTTTTGTTGTTGCTTTTTTTTTTTTTTTTTTGCTTAAAGACAAGCATTGATCTGTGCAAGTTTTTCTAATATGCATTAAAAAATACCCTCTGAGGAATACAACTATTATCCCTACTTTACATATGGGAAACTTAGCCTCAGAAAAGTTAATGAATTTGTCTCTTGTTGGCATTCACAGTATGTAACAGAACCAGGCATATGCTGTGTTCTTTGCACTACTCAAAGCTGCCTTTCTAAAGAGGTCACACTAGTATTTTAAAACAACACATATTGAAAAATTGACATTTTAAATATAAAAACTTTAGGATTCTCCAATGACAAATACCATGAGTAGAAAACCCAGTACAAATCATTTTATTTTATAGAATCTTAAGATTCGTGTATTTTCACAGCAAAGGCACCAAGCCTTACATAGTCACATGCTTTTTTAAATAGAAAAGAAGATACACATGTATTCATTCAACATTGCTTGGGCACTCATACCCTGAAAGACACTTCATTAGTTTGCTTTATAGGCTTAAAAAAAGCCAAGGGTAATGAATGACTCTGGAATATATAATCTGATAAATGAAATCAGGTATGAGCACTAAAAATAATCACAAGTTTATCAGTTATTATTGCAATAGTTATGCCGTATAACAGACCACTCCAAAACTCAGTGATATAGAACAGGAATTCCTTCTTGAGTACTTGTCTGTGGTTTGTTTGCCTAGGCTGGTGTCATCTGACGTAACTTGCTGTTTGCTTGGTTTGGCACAGAGATTGATTGCACACTGATTCAGTGTGCTAGCCAGAGCATGTTCTTCCTGTGGTGATGGCAGAACAGATGTGTGGCAAGGGGAAACCTCCAGTGTCCCCTAAAGACTAGGCTGTGGACACATTGTCACTTAACCCATATGCATGCCATTGGCAAAATAAGCCACACACAGTCAAGTTTACCGTTAATGGGGTGATAAAATAGACTCCTGCCTTTAATGGAGTAACAAGTCATATAGCAAAAGACAGATACAGAGAAGGGTGTCTTCTCTGTATTTTGTGGTTGAGAGTACCAGTAATAATATTGATCACAATAGGTAACATAATATGGTAAATTTCTTAAGAAGCATATAAGAAGGAGAAGTGGGAGCCATGGTCAGAATTATTAGACCTTACTTTAAACCCATTTTCTTCTTTTGTTAAATGTCAATTAATTGTTTAACTTTTTGGCACCTCACTTTTCTCATCTTAACAATGATTTTGTAAGGATTAAACCTGATCATGTCATAGAAGTGAATACCAGTGTCTGTCATGTAGCAAGAATTCCATAAAGGAAGAAATTATAAGACTAGAGCTGTGACAGTTCATATTCTACTGAAAGAAGCAAGACATCCCTTTGTGAAACAACTAGAGAATGGTTACAGGCAAACTCTAAATAAGAGTAAATAGCATATACAATTAGATCTCTGTGGAAGGGGCTTAGTCAGGAAAATTGTCTGTATCCTTGTAGAAGAGAATATTGGTCAAGAAATGAATCACTTTAGTTTTCTCCTTTCACTTCTTAACAATTAATTTCAAGAGTATGCATACATTTCCATTCACCTTAACTGTTTATAAGATATTCTGGCATTGAAATGACATGGTTGTCATGGAAGCAATTGAGAATCAGGAATCAGAACTCAAGAGAGTATAGGCAGCTGACCATGGCTCATTTTTACAACACATTTTTTTTTTCTTTATAATAGGTCACTTGTGAAGGAACTTGTCTATCAAAATTTTCATTTTGTGATTCCAACTCAAATTTATTAAGCAAATATAGTTCCATAGTGTCCAAGTACACACACACATGCTTGGTATCTGTATGTATCTTATACATGCGTGTGCATTTTAGATATGGCTAGTTATTATTCCCTCATTGTTTACCATTTTTCTATTGTTCTGGATATTGACACTAAAACCCAACCCAAGGATCCTTTATATTCAAGTTTTCTTACTCATTGGGTAAAATCTCTTCTCTCAAGAAGTTTCTAATTCACTTGAGGAAGCAGAAAAATATTAAAAAAAAAAGTTCAAGAAAACAGATGAGATTATATAGGAGTAGTAAGGTTTCCCACAGACCTGTACCTGCCTTTCTATGTATTCTGGCTATACATCCTTCAGGTTTTTTAGGGGGGGCGGGGGGGTCTTTCTGTTTGTTTGTTTTAGCTTTAAGTATTTGAACAGAGATTTTTTTTAAATAGTTGTTTTACTGTTTTTTGACAGAGAGAAGTGGGGAGGACCCAGACCAGTTTCCATAGTTGGACTTTATCAGTTTTCGACATGGTTTCATTCCACACAGGTGTGCAGGGGCTGCTCAGGGTGGGAGCTGGGCTGGGGTCCTCCCTCATGGGATGCATGCCTGCATGAGCCAGGGGCCAAGAACTGAACTAGAGGCCTCTTGCCTGGGAAACACACCCTATGGGTCTGCACAGGCCAGGGTCAGGATTTGATCCTGGTCCCTGGGGCTGCAAAGTGAGCACTTAACCCACTGAACCATCCTGGCTTCCCCTGAACAGAGGATTTTTCAAAGGCATCATCTTCATTCATTCTACCTAAAATCTTTATTTCAGTTTAATTTAGTAGTGATCAAGAATGTTCTAATTTTGAAGAACTGTGTTAGGTACTTTGGAAGTTGAGAAATAAACCAACATGATATTTGCTCATAGAGATCCTACCACATGGGTTAGTCATACAAAAAACTGTCTGTTTTTTGTTTTATTTTTAAGGAAGAATGCAATTTTATGTGTTGCTTTCTCTAAAGAAAAATAAGTCACAAAGTAAGTGACCCTTGAGCTGCTTTTAATTGATGAATAGAATTTCATTAAGGAGACACACAATGGAAGGACAGTACTCCAGGAATAAAAATATACAGAGGCCTTACAGGCCTTTGAAACTCTGTATCTTAGCCTTAGACAAAAGACCAAGACTGGAAATAGAGCTATAGGAGTTCTAAGAATAGTGGTGTTATATGAAGTCATATAGGGGCTGTCCGGAAAAACTCCAGCTATAAATGCCTTCTTCATATTGCATGGCTGGATACTTTCTGGATAGCCCTTGTATATATATAGAGAAAACCAGAGTGAGAGAGAGAGAGAGCTAGTGATAGATAGATAGATAGATAGATATAGATAGATAGATAGATAGATAGATAGATAGATACAGATTGTGGACGGAAGGAAAGAAAACAAAGAATCAAGTATGATCAGAAAAAAAAAACACCAAAAAACAATACTGGAGACTGAGAAATGATCACAATGGGCCATAAAAGGAATGTAGTGTCATAAAAATTGAGGGAGTATCAAATTAAAAAGAAAAATCAATTATACAATAAATGAGAACCATGAAGGGGAAGTTGGCAAAAATTAATTATCCTACTGGAAAGAAGATTGTTTCTTATGAGTCATAAGAAAATAAAGGACAAGTGAACAAATAATAAAATTTTTAAGAGACTAGGAGGGAAGTTGAAAAAGTCCATAGCAAAGACTCAGTGTTAATATTTTATAGGATGACTTGGATCTGAATGAAATCTGGTGGTGAGTTTATTCTGTCTCTCACTGATCTCTAGACCAGATCTCTAGATTCAATCTGAATGAAATCTTAGCCAGCTACCACAGCTTTTCTGGACTCTTTAATTCCCAAGAATAGCCTCATTTTGTCAAGTGAATAGTCTCAACCAGTGTAATGTTTAATCTCAAAAGACAACCAATTTTAACTGGTCTCTACTTCTGTAGCTCAGGTTACTTTAGACTTAGAAGCTACAGTAGGAGATTACTGGTGCATTTATCTCCTCTCTCCCTATTCAGCTCTTCCCCCTTCTCTATTTATTTTTTACTCCTCCAGGATCTAGTTAGTTAGAGAGTAGACTAAGAAGGAAATTGCTCAGTCTTTGTAGCTGGAATAGTTGTCATCTTTTGCCCTTATCCTCCCAAGATAGATGTATAGTTCTGGGCTCCATGGTTTTTTTTTTGTTGTTGTTAGTTTCTCAAGGATACTCTCCCTGGGCAGCACTGACTGCACCTTTTGTAACCTCATCCTCTTCTTTGCTGGGTCACTTCATTTGTCTATGTAGTTGTTAAGATGGTCACATGCACTCTATCTTGAGATAATTTTATTTCCCAGGAAATGTGCTCCATGTCCCACTGTTGGTGGAGTGGCAGTTTCCTCCTTGGGCAGGTCACTTCAGACAACAACATTTCCCTTCAGACTTTTCTCAGAAAGTTAGATGACAGACCTTAGGTGTGCTAACAGCTGGAATGTTGAACAGGTATATTAAGGTCTGCTTGGACTTCTTTGGAAAATGTTCTTCACATGGTATATAAGGTAAGGAGCAAGGATATCAGATAATGGTATTTCAACTATTTCTTTCCAGAGACATTTCCTCAGGACCCCTTAAACTTCAGTGTCTTATATGCTCAGAAGTAGTGATGGGCCTACGCTAGCAGAATTGGTTTTGAGCCATCTTCTTTGTAAGTCCTGTGTAGCTGGTTTAGCAAATCTCTTTAGGATGGGGGAGGATTTGGCAAACACTGTGTTATTCTCAGCCAAGGACCTCTGCAGAAAATTCAAGACAACAGGAAGAGTTGAATTTAACATCCTGGTACATTAGTAAAATAGGACATTAGATCATTTGTTGAGCCTAAACAAGGGCATTTAGAGATTTTTGTGGTTAATAAAAGAGAAATAGGGACCACAGCAAATGAGGTAGACAGCCAATTAGCGATAAGGAAAAAACTTGGTGAATAACAATTGGGAAATTTGATTACCTCAGTGTAAACTACCAGCCATCAGTACAGTTATGGGAATTTTGCTGTTGTAAACCAGTAATATGGATGCTAAATAGAAAAAGAAATAGAGAATTTTTTTCTAATGATGGTTACTGGCAAACATTTTGCAGCATAAAATGACTACATGTGTGTGTATGTGTGTGTGTGTGTGTGTGTGTGTGTGTGTGTGTATATATATATATATACAAATGAAGAGTGTGGTTAGTGTCAAGTAGAATGATGTAAACCTGTAAACCAAGAACAGAAATTTAAAGTTACTATCATAGGGTTCTAGTGAAGTGCAAGTGTGGTTGTGCAAATGGGTTGCCTCAGTGGAGTAGAGCTGAGGGTCACTGGGGTATAAATAAATCAAAGGACTGATTCACTAGGGAGTTGTTTTCTTGAGTCTTGTGAATAATTTATCTGTCTAATCTAAAAGTGAAGGGTAGGGAACAAAACAGAGAATCTGTGAGTAAAATAGAGAATCATTGGAATAAAGAGGTCAAAGAATGTTAGAGAAATGTCATGGAAGTAGGGAACATATGGTGGCCAATTAAAAAAAAAAGTGGTGTAGACTCCATAAATAGCTGGAATTATTGAATGGAAGGAATGGCAAAAAGAATAGGGAAGTAGCAGTGTGAAGTAAACACAAGGTATGAGACAAGGAGTTACCTCTAGAAGAAAATGAGCAAGGCTGTTGTTTTCAAGAAAAGAAAGACCTCTCTCTACACTGTGCATCAACTCAGAGAGGCCTTTTCTTGCCACCCAATCTAAAGTAACTCCCTTCTCCAATTGTTCTTCATCACATTAGCCTTTCTAAAATTTTCCTCCTGGTTCTTCTTATTCCATAAAACTACTCACTTGTGTAATACCTTAGTCATCACTGACATATGAGCAACTTGAGGGTAGGACTTTGATTTTTTGACCACTATGCTCCATCACAGGAAACAGCCTGGCTTGTAGTGGATGCTCAATAAATATGTGCTAGATAAATGCATGACTTGGAGTGAATCTTTGAGGAAAAACTGGAGAGTATATTCAAATTTTTGAACAGTATAGTAGGAATATCAAATAGGATAAGAAGAGAATTAGGGGGAAAGCCGGGACGGCTCAGCGGGTTGAGCGCTCGCTTTGAGGCCA
>PVKE010048227.1:0-11660 GCA_004027555.1 Craseonycteris thonglongyai | reverse complement strand
GGGTTGGTCCATGATGTAACAAAAAGCACGTCAAATATTTTGAGTTCAGGGGAAGCTGGGATGGCTCAGCGGGTTAAATGTTCGCTTTGCAGCCCCGGAGACCAGGGATCAAATCCCGGCTCCGGCCCGTGCGGACCCATATGCTGAACTGGGAGCTCCCCCAGTTCAGTTCTCTCTCTGTCTCTGTATCTCTCTCTCTGTCTATATATATATATATATATATATATATATATATATATATATATATATATTGAGTTTAGCCATTGCATTGCAAGAAGAGGTGGGAGTGAGAGTTGTCACATTCTTCCAGTCCAGTGTTCTGTCTTACCACACTTGGGGCCAGTCTCCTTATATAGGTTTCTAAGTGCCAGACTAATCTCCCTGGTTTTTCTAGTCCATTTCTCTCTTTCACTCTTGCCATCTACTTGGTTACCAATATCCTGACCAAAGGCCAAATTTCCCTGCCTATTCATCACCTTGAACACAGAACTGAAATGTTCCCAGTTTTTTCAAACTCTTCCACAGAAATTGTCTTGACCTCATTGCTTTTATAAACACCTTAATTTGTTTCAGGAGTCAGGAAGGTCATGAGTAGAAAAGTAAATAAACAAATGCCAAATTTGAAAGAAAATGGCACAAACTCTATTCCTGTTGTATGCATGCTGATTCAGAGCTAACCTAGTTGCTGACTTCTACTCTCCTGGCTGATTGTGCTTCACACTTTGACCCGCATTTGACCTCCCATTCACCCTG
This sequence comes from Craseonycteris thonglongyai, assembly GCA_004027555.1. Classification (NCBI taxonomy): domain Eukaryota; kingdom Metazoa; phylum Chordata; class Mammalia; order Chiroptera; family Craseonycteridae; genus Craseonycteris; species Craseonycteris thonglongyai. The sequence continues at coordinate 10,907 of PVKE010048227.1, read as the reverse complement.
TTTTTTCCTTAGTTACTATTCATGGCCTGCAGTGTCCACACCCATATACTGCAAAAAGATCTGCTTTCATCATTTTATCTCCTATCTTCTTAAGAATCTACAAAATGTAAGGACTTAACTCAATTGCTCTCAAATTATGCTTGTTCTCTCTGGCCCCCAGGAGGTCCACTGCAACTACAAATAATGGAAACATTGTTCCATCACAGAAAAACTAAATGGATAAATGGAATTTTCTTCTTTTAATCCCCTTCCATATTTTTATTAGTCAGAGCACACAGCAAAAGCCTGAAGACTCAATAGGCCAATGAGTAAACAGTTATTGATTTGATTTTACCAGTGTTTATAATTTGCGATTTATATGAAGTTAAAAGCAGGTTCCAAAAGAAAAAGCAGTTCGGGGATTTTTTTGGTCATACTGTTCTTTTGATAATTTGGAAATGCGGTATAATAATAAAATAAAATGTAAAATAGCTGCTTACTACATATCTACAAAGTATACACTATACTATGAATACTATAAAATAGGTTAATCTACTATATATGTTTATATATACACACATACAAGGACTGTCCAGAAAGTATCCAGCCATGTAACTGTTTCGTTATATTGACAATGGCTAGAGTTTTTCCAGACAGCCCTTGTATACATATATACACACACACATGCATATATACACACACATGTGTGTATATGTGTATGTGTGTGTACACACACACCCCCGTGATCATGAATATATGCAAAATACGAATAAATATATCCACACACTAATACACACACAGTGGTATTATTCATGGTGTGACTCCTACTAGTGAACATTTATAACTCCAATGTTTTACTTCATAAATAAGAGCAATAATATTCTCTGCATCTCCCCAGTATTTTCCCCCTTTACTTCTTTTTGCTTTTTAGTGTTTAAAATATAAAGTCCGTATGCTTTAGATTAAAATAGAAAGTCTATTTCTGTTAATAATCAGAATTAATTTCAGACAGAGCTAAGACTAGAACTCCTTAGGGAATGTGCCTAGGAGACCCCATGAGTGTCTGGTAACACTTAAACCTTCACTAAATATCCTATTATATATTTATCAAATAACATATCTGTTTATATCAAGCTTTACAATAACTCACTTTCAAGTATTAGGCAGACATATGGATTGTTTAATGACATTGGCATGTCTTCTGACTCCAGAGCTGTTTCCTGCCATGGCATCCACACACTATAAAGAAATTATAGATGCAATTTTTTTGAGCAAGGAATGGATTTTGGAATGACAGTATGACTCTGCTCCATGATCTAAAAATGAACTATAAAGCTTTTTAAAAACACCTTGGTTAAAAGATTCTAGACACCAATTTACAAAAAACCCTGAACTTGTTTTGGTTGCTGGAAATTTAGTAGTCTTGTTAATTTATTATGGCAATCTAGGTGACACTCACTATTCTATTTGCTGCTTTTTCTAAATGATAATCTGGGGAGATGTTTATAATAACTGTTTTTCTTAACTCCTGGCTGGACTGATAAAAGTGATTTTTTGAAATCAGGAGGAAAGAGACATTCTAAATAATCACTGATGATAACATTTGCTGGACAGACTTCAGCTGTCTAAAAATAGAAGGACACTGGTTCCTACTTCCACAGAAAGAATCTGATGTCAGCTGTGTCAGGAAGTGCAAACTAACCAGAGTGAAAACACCCCATGGGGCTATATAACTCACCAGAATCATTTTAAGGTTCTGCATGTAAATGGTATAAAACTCCCAACAAAATAATCCTCAGGATATAGGGATGATTGGCAGGTTGCAAAGCTTTTTCTTTAGACTCAAACAGTTCTTTGATACAAACAATATTTTTCATTTCAAAGGTAATTGTTGGTAGCCAATAGGCACTGATAGTCCCATGTGGGTAGCACAATGAGTGCATTGCCTTTCAAAAAAACAGTATTGCTTTTCATGTGATAGAGACCATTTATGCAATTGAAAACCCATTCAGAAAGCACAGATAGACAGACCCTTTAAAATTCCAAGATGTAAATGTATTGAAGTGCACTATCAGACAGGCTTTCACACAAAAGCTCTTTGGAAAATAATTCAATATATACTAGTATATTCAGCCATCATTGTATTTGCTTTTTTGGCTATAATTCCTTTTCCCTTATTTTCCATTACGCTTAGTGGAAAACCTCAGCTGTGTCTCAGCTGAAACAAAGGCGAGCCACAGCCCCAAATTTCAGTTCTTATCATTGTCTCAATTACTGTTTCCCACTGTCCCATTTTTGTTTCTTACTAGATAATTGTAAATAATCTACAGGACACAGAGATGATAAATAACTGCATAGCTTGTCCTCAGCTGGAAATATCCAGGAAAGTAGATTTTTCAAGTAAATCTTGCAAATTGTCTCTTTTTATCTCACAGGATGAGCTTATTTTATTACCAAATAGCAAATGGTTTTTATCTTTTCATTTTATTTTTACTAATACTTTTCAGGGAGACATCAGACTAGTAAGGGAGATGTTCAGGCTATTCAGTGATGGTTACTGACAGAGCTGAAGAAAGCATGTAATGAAAGAGTATAACAAAATGAACTATTAAAAAAACATAAAGAATAAAGGATGCTGCATTACCATTCATCAAGAAATTAACCATAATCTTGTTAAGAAATCAAAATTAGAGTTTTAAAAGAATTCCACACTCAAAATTCTGAGTGATCAGTTTCTGAAAGGAAATCAATTCCTACATCACCTCAAGAATAATCTTTTATGAATCTCTACACAACTATTGATAACTATGCTATTAAAATAATAAAAATTCAGTGACAGTCTTGAGCCATTATTTAATCAATTTCTGTCAAATGAAAAATGAAAAGCTTATTTAACTGGGTCTTGGTACCTGGGAAAAATTAGGTCATGATATAAAACTGGTGTAGGAATAAAGAGACATAGTTCATTTTTTTCCTCCTTTTTGAGTCATTGTGTGACCTTCAAACAGTTGCTTAATCTCTGTTTCATTTTTATCTTGTATGAAAATGAGAGCTCAATTAAACTACAAAATCAGCAGAGATGCCAGGAGGACTGAAGACATAATTTTTCTACAAGTACCTACAGCTATTGAGAAATACAAATCCATGCACTAAAATTAAAAATTTGATGTTTTTACTTATCTCTGTGCTAGGAAGGCTTGCTCTAATACTAATGTGGAGATTTCAAATGCTATTTTTATAACCGTCTTCAGGCTTTTTCTGTTTTCTTAGTATGGTTTTTAGCTAATTTGGGTTCTTATGATCTGTCTTTGCTGTATTAAAGATATCATCATCATCAAATAGTCTTCTGGATATTTTGGCTAAATCCCAGACTGCTTGTTAATGACAACACTATTATAATGCTTTATATATGAAAAGCACTTTGCACTTGACTGTCTCATGTACCTAATGATCTCTTGGTTAGTAAATGATTCTGTTTTAAGGGTGATGGTACTTATTATGACCTCAGTCTTTCTGAGATAGGAAATTGGTGGTATTTGTCCTTCAGAGATGGAAATTTTCCAGAATTTTGCCACTTAGGCCAAACCAAATGGTTCAGCAGCATAATTGTCTTCATTGGATACAATAACACCCATTGGATTATAGCAAGGACTATGAACTCTAATGCCCACAGGTCAAGATATCTAAAATGAATGAACTGAACCTGGTGGTGTTGAGACACTAGGGCTGGGGACTCTGATATGCTGGTGACTCAAGCCCATGATAAAATTCTGCAAAAGTTTTAAGAAAAACAAAATCTGTACACACATATGTAAAATATCCCAATTTTAGAAAATAGTCATCATTTAAGCTATCATGAGACCTCTGAGAGAGACTTCTGTGCTATGACACAGTAATTGTGCTACAATAAGTCTTACATTATCACAAAGTTCACATAAAGACAGTTGTTTCAGTGGGAAAGTGCAGATTAAATGCTTGAGAGTTTTACACTCTATAACACAAGTCTTTACCCTATAGGACTCTCACAGGAGTGATGGGTTTTATAATTGTGTAATGGTAGAACTTTAATACCTAAGTATCATGGAGTGATGACTTCCTATATGTAGACTTTTGCTCAAGAGTGACTTCTAGCACTGCAAGCACCTGTCACTGCTGCAGCTCTTATTGCATTTCTATCTCCTTCCTCATTACTGTGAAGATAAACAAATTATGAAGTCACTGAAACAAGAGATGAGTTACATACACCACTGCATTGTACATGGATGGCTTCTGATTTCCATCTCATTAAAACCTGAAATGTACTCAGATAGGCACAAAAAAGTGGCCTTTTTATTTTCTGTAACTATTTTCATCTCACTCTGAGACACCCATTCCTGCTGATGGAAAAAACAAAAACAAAAACAAAAACAAACAAACAAAAGAATGCTTCAAAACTTGCTAATTAAAGTATCTCAGGATCTTCCAGTTTAAAAACAATTTTTTTTTTGGTTCCAACAGTCTCATTTCAGGAATTACTAAGGCAACTCAAAGTTCAATTCCTAGCCAATCTGCTGCTTTCCTCCCATCCTCCAAGGCAGCTTCCAGCTTCAAGGATTACTTTCCTGTCCTGATGGTGAGTACTTAGGGGCCCGGGTCCACACACTTTTCTGGATCTCCAGGGACCACCTATGGGTGTCTAGTTCTGGTGACCAGTAATGAGCTGACTTACTGAGATTCATATTCTGTTCCTTTGGCATGCAGAAGCTTGGTGAATCTTCCACTGGGGAGTTAGCCATCACTCCCTGTTGAGAGGACCCTACTTCTACTTGTATCATTTATTATGATTATTGTTGCTGTTGTTACTTTTGTTGTTGTAATAAAATGCACAACATAAAATTTACCATTTTAAGCATTTAAAGTGTAAATTAACTATATTTTTACAGTGTTCTAAAACTATCACCACACTTTAGTTATAGAATATTTTTCGTTACCCCAAACAAAAACCATATACTCAATAAGCAGTCCCCTCCATCCCCTGCCCCCCCAGCCCATGACAACTACCAACATACTTTCTGTTTCTATGAATTTGTCTATTCCGTATATTTCATATCAATAGAATCATACAGTTGTGGCCTTTTGTATATGGCTTATTTCACTTAGCACTATGTTTTCAAAGTCCATTCTTCTTTAATGATTGAATAATATTCCATTTATAAAGATGTCATATTTTGTTCATCTATTCATCCCTTAATGGAAATTTGGGTTGCTTCTACTTTTGGCAGAGCTGCTATAAATATTTGTGTACAAGTTTGTATTTGAAGAAACATTTTAAATTCTTTTGGGTCTACGCTTAGGAACACAATTGCTGAGTCTTGCAGTAGTTTCTATATTTACTTACTTCTACTCTTGCTGGCATGCAGATCCTCTCATTCTTAGTTACTTCCTTTATCATGCCCTTAATTAACGATGTCCTCTCCATAGTTTCCACTCTGAGGACACTTTGCCCCTCCTTATAAAAGCTTCATAGCAGGCCTGCAAGCTTGCAACTCAGCCTTTTGGATGGGGAGAGGCACCTCAAAAATGTCTGAGGCTCTTGGGTAACACATATAGGTATAAGAAGCCAGGAGGACACTCTGAGCATCAGTCCTCACCTCCTCATTCTATGCAGTTTTGACAATCTTGAGCCTTGTTGGGTATGCTGGGAAAATAAAACAACTACTTGAATATTCTCCTATTTGCCCTCCACCTCTCTGAGGATTTGAACAGGTATTTTTTCCTTGTCTTTCTCTCCCTACCTCCCACACACAAATTCACATACACAGAAGCTGTCTGGATATTTCCACTTTTCTCACCTGTTGGTTGTTTTCACTCTGAAGAATAGAGGTCATATCTCTCAGACTTGTTATCTTTCCTTCTCCACCTCTTCCCTCACCCCATAACTGAAAGTACTTTCACTTCTCTACTAGCAGGGACTTCCATTACATTACCTCTTATTCTTTCATGAAGTATCATTTGCCTTTATTTCTTGGAACCATAATAACAAAAGGGCTGTAGGGCAATATAATTTAGGGGAAAATGAAAACATATAAGTTTAATTTTTTTTAATATTACTTTATCCCCTTTTCCTGTCTAATAGAAGTCTATGTGATACAAATCATAGTCCTTAATTAATTGGCTATTTTACATTCACTGTTTTGTTTTTTGTTGTTGTTGTTTTTTATGGATCCTTGTACTATAAGAAAAATTGTATCCATTTTGGGTATTTCTGGAAAAATGAAGGTCTTTGGGAAAATTTCCACCAGGCTCATATGTCCTGTACAAATTTTCTCCAAGTTGCTTATTCTTCCTGTGGATTTATTACTGATAGTTCCTTCAGTGTGCTATAATTCACTTTTACTACAACCACCCATTTGACTCTATGGAAGCCTCAGATCCCCAGAGCTGTGTTTTAGCCCCTGTCTTGTCCAGGTTTTGCAGCCATAAGCCCATCCTGCAATAACTCTCTTAACTTGACCTGGATCTCCCAAACCCCTGTATTACTTTGTTCACAAGGTTGATAAAATGCCACCAAAAAAAAAGGGTCATGTCGAGGGAACAGGGAGCTTAGAGAAGGAAGGAACTATTAGAAACATCAGAAGTTGAAGAGAGTTCAGATAAAATGAGGAAAGAAATGTGTCCTAGGGACCTTAATGAAGGAAATTTCAGCTGAACCATAGAGCTAAAAGTCCTAGATAACTAGCTGATACTTCTAAAATTTTTGTACTACCTTCTACTTCTTTGTAGTGCTCATTATAGTTGTAATTCATTTTGTATATAAATGGTTTGATGTTGCTTTTCCTGAAAGACTGTAAAGCTCCATGAGTGCAAAAGACTATCTTTTGTGTAATATTTCTGTATCATGTATCCTCAGGGCTGAAATTAATTCCTGGCACATAGAAACTGCTGACTACCTAACTGTGGAATGAATGCAAATTGATGAAAAGTTTAAAGACACAAGCCTTTTAGGTATTGAAGATGCCAGTAGAAATTCCAGTAGATGTCAGTTTTAGTCTTAGCCTCATCATTAGCAAGCTATGTAAACATGGATATGTTTTTGAATTCCTCTGATCCCCAGTTTTCTCTTCTAATAAGATGATTGGATTTTTTGAAGATCTTTCCACCATTGGTGACTTTTCACCTAATTCAGCCTTGTTTTATATTTATGAATGAAAAGGTTTAAGTGTATCTTCTTCATAGCCACATATTTTATTCACAGCTCTAGGGAATTTATTGCTGGAAATTTAGCTTGCTAGAATGAAGACATTGAGGAACTATCAGATTTATCATAACTTTTTGTCTCATTATCTAGTTCTGGAGACTCTAACTGCCTTCATTTCTGTCTTAACTTTAGGTCCCCAGCTATAGTTATTTTTTATTTGGTTTCGACTTGCTTTATTTTTCCCTTCATGGCAAGAGAAAAAAATGGAAACAAGGAAATACAAAATACTGTGGTCAGCTGTGTGATTTTTTCCTGATGCTCTTTTTCCAGTACTGAACTTTTTCCTCTGGGTACCACACTACCATTTTTATTTCCAAACTGAATTCAAATTTATACCTTAGTAAGAGCTCATTTGCACTAAATGGCTCTTTGTTGAACCTCTACTTGGATTTGCCCTAGGTCATGTGTGAATCTATGGCTGGATTTATGCCATAGTTTCCTTAAAGAGTGAGCCCACTTTCCCTGTTTAAACAATATTTAAAGTAAACACAGCAATAAAATAAAATAAACAATTATGCTTTAGATATACAATTTTATTTCAGAGAGAGATGCTTTATCATATGGTTAAGGATGGAGGCACAAATCCTTTTTTATTATATCAAAGCACTCTGTAGTATCATCTCCATGGTTGCTTAGCTACTAAGGGAATATTATGTCCAGTAGGAACCAAATTCAAGAAACTTTAACGTAGAATAAGTTCAAAATGCAATCCAGTTTTCTAGTTTCCAATATTATGACATAGATGAAATCAGCTCTGAGAGGATTCAAATGTAAGGTACCAATTCCTATTAGAAATCAGACATTAGAAAATAGAGTTGTTTAAGGACAAAGAAAGCTTGAGCTACTATTAAATTATGTGACTGAAATCAAAGATGTTTGAATTGAAATCATTTTTACAACTCCAGTCTTCTTTGAATGAATTAGAAGTTTGTAGAGGTAAATCTGGCAAAGAAAATAAGGGAAGGGGTTTCTCAAGCGAAGAAGTGGTCAGTTTCTCTTTGTAGTACCATGACTTTTAATTCTTTTCAATTTTCCTGCAGTGGAGCATTATTTTCCATTGTAAAAGTACCCTAAGTTCTTGCCAATAAAATATACTTATATTTTATTGTCTATTGAATCAAGACTAATATATAGTAATTTACAGAGAGATGCATTGAGGCCAGTCCCCAAACGGGATGCTATCATTTCATATAAAAGTGACTCAAGAGTAAAATGAACTATCAAAAATGTTATTCTTTCATGAGCCATGTTTCTGTAATCCTATAGTTGGGTCCTAAAGTTGATGGGCTCTGAGGTGGGAAGTTGCTATTGGAGCTACACGTTTCTAAGTCTCAGGAGTTCCTGCTTTTATAGTTTAAATAGTAAGAGAACATTGCAACATTTAAAAGTTTTTCATTGAAAGTTTACCTGCATCAAAGTATTAAAGATACATCTTGTATTGAAATAGAACTGCCACATTAAAAAGGAAAGAAAGAAAGAAAGGAAGGAAGAAAGAAAGAAAGAAAGAAAGAAAGAAGGAAAGCTGCCACTGGAGGGAATTCCTCCTTTTAGATTTTTATTCGTGAAGTATTAAGAATTTCTCTAGTTTTCTAAAATACAGTGATAGATGCATTTTGGCAAAGTGAAAATTGAATATAAAATGTTATGATGAATTATAAATACAGATATATTTCACTCTCTCATCTCAATACTTTGCATTAAATATGAGTGTTGTATTTCTTTCAAGTGACTGTTAATTTTATCAGAGAAAATAATAAAATGATCATTCATTTCAGAAAGGCCTTTGGAAAAGTTTATACTCGTTTTCTTTTTATTTTTATATCCATACATAACCCACTCTTGAAGAGCCAAGAAAAGGCTTTACACATCTCATGAACTCCAGTGGAAAATAACTTAAAGCAAATATTGATTTAGAGTTGTGACTTCCCATATTACCTAGTGGGGAGAAATTTAAATTAGTGTCATGAAAGGTAGATCAATGAAACCCAATGGTAAGTGAGGCCTGTACCGATCTTTGAGAAAGCTTGGACTTTACAGTTGGCTTTGGTAATTTTAATGAGACTGAAATGGAAAACAGGATGAGAAGTAGTTTTCATATAGCTATAGTTATTTTAAAAATGGGTGTGTGCACAGATGAAAGGAATTTAGGGGAAATGGGAGAAATTAGTGTCTATCAATTATAACTTAATTGCAGTACATCAACATAATAAATATAAGGAAATAAAAAAATTCTAATAAAATAAGATATGATGACATAAATGTAATAAAGTTGCAAACATCACATCAATACAAGATATTTAGAAAAGAGAGTCAGAAACTTCTTTTGCCTTCCAAGTCAACTATATCTTGATATGTAAATTTTCTCCATGCGGTAGGGTTTGTGGATCCTGTGAAGGTTCATAAAATTGCATATACTAGTAAGAGTCACCAAGATTTCACATTTTACTAAAGAAACAGAATAGTATATCAGACTACAGGTTTGCGCTTGTATAGTTATTTTGCATATTTCACTAAATTAGTGTAAATAATTCCCATTTGCACTTCACTCAGATTTACCAGTTGTTAGTATTTTCCAGACACAGACACAAATGTGTATACACATAAACACATATATTTATATACAGTTGTTCTACCTACCTATCTAGTCTCTCTTTCCCAGCATATTACATCAGGAGGAATATAATATGTTTTTCCCAGTTTGGAGGTGTTAACTTTGATCAGATAAAACAGAATTTAAGGCAAAAATAACTGAATGGAAACAAATTTTTTTTTAAGATTACTTCACAAGGAATATGTAAGAACCACAAGTTTGTATACAACTATAACATCAGTCTTTGCCTGTATAAAGTGAAAACTGACAGAATTTAAACTTCACAAACTAACAATTATGATGGGACATTTTATAATAACTCAAGTCTCTAAGAAACTCCATAGGCCAAGCAGCCAAATATAAAGTAGTTAGGATATTTTTAATAGAACATGTAAAAATACAGAGAGGAAGGGAGGGAGGGAAGATGGGAGAGGAGAGGAGAGAGAGAGAGAGAGAAATTTTACACCTTCCCCCAGAAAATAATTTTATTTTGAGTAAACAGAAAACATTTATTAAAATTGAGCTTATGTATTCTGCATTCTCTGACTAAAATTAAATTCATAAGAAGTATTAAATTGATAAATAAAATTAGAAAAGTTAGAAATTAAGAAAGGCATTTCTAAATTTCAAATAGAAATGTAAAAATATTTACAGTTGAAAACTAAGAATATTAGTAAAATTCATAGCATCTAAGATTGTAACTGGAATAAATGTACAGTCTTAAATGCCTTTATTAAAATAACAAGAATATTTGGAAATAAATGAGTTTAGCTTTTAATTCAAGAAGCTAAGAAAATAATAATGAACAATTTAATTAGGAAAAAGAAAATTTCAAAGATAAACTAAAGAATGGATGTAAAATACACCAAATAAATAAAACTAAATATAGTTCTGTAATGAACTAGTAAACTAATGACACTTTCAACAAGAATGATTAAGAAAAACAAACAAAAAAAACATTAAAATAACATGAACCAAAGAGAGAACTATAGCTACTGTATCTATTTTTTAAAATCATAACAGAATACTATAAAGAAAAGTAAAAAAAATTGAAACTTATGTTAATTATAACTATTCTAAAAAATATATACATTTCCAAAA
>PVKE010048226.1:0-11669 GCA_004027555.1 Craseonycteris thonglongyai | reverse complement strand
TTAATCATGAGATCAGACAGCTGTAACCTGTTCTTAAATGAACTGAGGTTTAATTGTAAAGTAACAAGAACATACATTTTGGAATAATGGTACACATTTTTTTTTAGATTTCTTTTTAATAGTTTTACATCATTTATTGTGGCATATATATATATATATATTACATTTGATGCCCCCTTCCCCCACCTCTCTCCCCACCCCCCTCCCCAGGCAACCACCAAACCACTGATTGTGTCTGTGAGTTTTCATTTCTTTGTTACTTTCAATTTTATATTGTAGCTATGAGTGAGGTCATGTTTCTTTCTTCTGTCAGTCTGACTTATTTCACTTAATAAGGTGTTTTCAAGGTCCATCCATGTTGTCTCAAATTGCTGTATTTCATCTTTTCTTATTGCTGAATAGTATTCCATTGTGTAAATGTACCACAACTTCTTTATCCAGTCATCTTTTGAAGGACACTTTGGTTGGTTCCATGAGTTGACCACTGTGAACAGTGCTGCAATGAACATTGGGGTACATATATCTTTGCAGATTAAGGTTTACAGGTTTTTTGGGTAGATACCCAGAGGATGGGTTGCTGGGTCATATGGCAATTCCATTTGTAATTTTTTGAGGAATTTCCACGCCACCTTTTATAGTGGTTATACCAACTTACATTCCCTCCAGCAGTGTATGAGGGTTCCTTTTTCTTCACAGCGTCTCCAGCACTTGTCATCCCTTGTTTTGTTGATTATGACCATTCTAACAGGTGTAAGGTGGTATCTCATTGTGGCTTTAATTTTCATTTCCCTAATTGCTATTAACATCGAGCATTTTTTCTTGTATCTGTTGGCTATTTGTATGTCTTTATGAGAGAGGTGTCTGTCTAGGTCCTCTGACCATTTTTAAATTAGATTGTTTGTTTTTGTTTTTTTAAGTTGTATGAGTTCTTTATATATTTTAGATATTAGCCCCTTATCAGAGGCATTGTTTGTAAATATATTCTCCCACTTAGTTGGTTTCCTTTTTACTTTGCTGATGGTGTCCTTTGCTGTATAGAAGCTTTTTATAGTTTGACTAATTAAACATTTTTAATTCTCATTAAAATCTTAAAAATAATTCCTGATATGGTGATAACATATATATGACAATAACCACGCTACCTTTAAGTAACATAGCTTTTTCAGGGGCAGCAAAATAAAAAAGAAAAAGGATGGGATTAGTAAAGAACAACTGATTTCAAGTACTGGCTGTGTAGCTAGCTATGTGCTACAAATTTTATCTATATGCCTTGCAGAGAGATATTAAAAATAATAGAGTGTTAATTACTGTTAAACCATTTGCAATTCAATTTTTGGATATGTTGTTTCTGATCTTGGCTGTCTATCAAATTTTCTTTAGATTGCTTAAATTAGTGATTTTCTACAGTTATTTTAAAGACTGACTAGATCAGAATCACTTGTAGTTTTGAATGCATTGTTAAAAATACAGATTGCCTACTCCATTAATGAGATTCTGAATAGAATTTGGGATTTATAATTTTTCAAGTGTTCCAGGTGAACAGAAGCATAATAAGAACAGGAAACAAGTCACATTCATGATCTTTAAAATGGATTTTGTAATCACATTTTGATTATCTTAGTCTATATTTTTATCCAGAATTGAATAATGCTTTAGAGATGTCATGATCACCTGTTTCAGAGCTTAAAATGTGTATATTCTTTGATTATTAGCTTTCATGAAAACAAGTGGTAGAACCCTGAAAGACACTAGTATATACTTCCAATAACAAAAATAATCATATACAATATTCAAGAAGCTAGCATATTAGAATAAAATATTTAAATTTTATTCAAATAATATATATTCTAAATGTCTTTTAGGCATTAGGCAGACTTAGAGATACAAAAGATGAAGAAGCTGCAGCCTCTGCTCATATAAGTAAGAGGTTTACACCATGACAGTGAGAGAAAAGGCATGCCCTGAACACTGTAACAAGAGAGCAATATTCATAAGAGGGATCCTTTAATTCCACCGGGAGAATCTGATAAGAAGGGAGAACAGACACGCCCAGGCATCTCGTGGGAAGAATACACACAAAGAAGAGATTATTCAATTCTAGATATGGGACTGGAAAAAAAAACAACTTTATGGAGGAAATGACCCTTAACTGGAATTTTCAAAGATGAAGAGATATTCTTCAAGGAGACAGAATAACAGATAGAGGAAACAATGTGAATCCAGAGACCGGGCTGGACACAGAAGAGTGTCAGGAGCAAGCAGAAGTGGTTTTGTGGCCCTGCAGCCTGAGACAGGGAGGGAGGATGACACCACTTCAGAAAACAAGAGAAAGAAAAGCTTGCTTTCCTTTATTGTGTGGCTTTCCTGTGTTATTACACAGGACCTCTAGGCTACGCTAGTGAATTTAGAATTTTTATTAGAGGGGACCTAGGAAGCAGTTTCAAGTACAAAATAAAATGATCAAATTTGCAACACAGGAAGATCCTTCCAACAACAGTGAGCAAGGGAGATGGAAAGAGTCGTAAAGAGACAGGAAATCTACCATAACCAGTTAGAAGGCTCTGCCGCACCAGCCCAATGGAGAAATGGCAAGTACCGGTAGCTGAACTAGGGAAGCAGAAATGAGGATGGTAAGCAGGGGCTGGCTAAGAGAGATGTTACAGAAGCAAACTTCTCAAGTCCTTGAGATGATGAAAGGTATGAAAGAAATGCACGAAGAATGACTACAGGTTCCTGGCTGTGTATATTAAACATGAAAAGTTTCTTATTGTAAAAATCAATTGACTGGTTTAAACTATTTTGCCATGGCTACATGACATAAATTCATGTGTATGGATTATAGCTGAAAAGCAGATTAATAAAATATTTCACTGAGATCAAGTTCCTCATTTGCAGATTACAGTAGCACAAGGATCACGAATTTAAGCTATTAAAAAACAAAGAGCACATTTTTATTAGCTGTATGTTTTGCGTTGGTTCAGAAATAACAAGAAATAGCATTTGGTTTTCTAGGTGAATCTTTTTGGTCGTCTACATTTTTTAAGAGTCCAGAATTTTGATATTAATGGTTTTAATCTATACTTATTTAAGCGCTTAAAATAATCCTATGTGTTCAGATGAATCAAAAGGGCCATTTGATAATCTGTGAAGAGCCTTAACATCCTGAGTAGGGTGGGAATGCGTAAACTAAGAAGGACATTATTGTTTTACAGATTAAATCGGAGGAATATAACATTCTTTTCAGCTTTATTGAGTTGGTTTTGTAGTTCACTTCCTTTATGTTAAATTTATTTTAAAAGTTCCTGAGTTAGTTGCAAGGGCAAAGGAGAAGTATTGGTGGTGTATTTCATTTCCAATAATCCCTTAATCTTTGTGCTGAAATGCCCAACAAGGAGAAATAGACATTTAGAAAAGAAAGTAAGTCCCATCTTCTCCCAGCAACTACAGATGATGGTTTGACAGTACTAGGCAGTGACATGGGCTCTTGTTTTAATTAAGTAGAGCTCATGGAATATTGAGGATCTCAAAAGATTCTGACCTCCCTATGGAGGTATCATTTCTACACTAGAGATACACTTCATCTAGTTCAGCCTTTGTTGTTTGTAAAATGCAGTACTTCGAAAGAAAGAATATATTCAGCCTCATTATGCATATAAACTTAGTGAGAACAGTTGTACGTGAACTTTATGAGAGGAAAGAAAGTATGTATGAGGGTCAGTTGATTTTAGGGAAGCAGGTAACAGAGGTTAGGGACTGGAAATGGAGTGGAGTCAGAGATTAAGGGATTGGCAATTAAGAAGCCAGTGGATGGGGGATGTTGGTGGGGGGGAGAGAGGAGGGGGCATCAAATATATGGTGATGGAAGGAGAGCTGATTCTGGGTGGTGAGCACATAATACAATGCGTAGACGATGTAACATAAATTTGTACACCTGGAAACTATGTAATTGTTACCAACCAATGTCACCACAATAAATTTAGCAATAAAAAATTAATAAGAATTAAAAAATAAAAATACAGAAGCAACTAGAGCAATATAAATTGGACTCTGGTACACAAATGGAAACCTCAGCCAAACTTCAATTTCTGAAATATCAGTGATAATGGGAAGATCTTGTCTGTGAAATATTTTCCATTTTCCAAAATACTGGGACAGTTCATTAATTCACTTAAGATGTTTTTGAAAGTCAGTATGTCTTTGGAACAAATTACCAAATAAACACAAGAACACAGGGTACTCTTTTGAAGGCGGATGGGGAATCAATAGACATGATAAGTGGGTGGGGAATAAATAAACATGAACCCATTAACATTGATTGTCTCCAATGGGTACAATTAGTTTATGGTAGGAAGGAAGGTGAGTGGCATTTTGGGTTGAGACAAGTGACTTTTATTAACATTTCTAATGTTTTTATACTGTCAATAATAATGTATCAATTTTATAAATCAAAGCTAAAATAGATAAGAATAGTAGACTTTAAAAAAAGAAAATAAAATTAAGACATTAAAAGGAACAAGTTAAGACTACTGAAAATTAGCATAGTGGTATGATTTCTGCATGAACTAATTAAACATTTCAAAGTTTCTTATATTTTAGATATATTTGATAGAAATACATAATAAGACAACTATATGTGTCTTTCCACAGACAATGTGTATGTTTAAAAATGTATGGATGAGTAATAGATCACATTTAAAGAAAAAAGAGTGAGAAATTATAAATAAATGCAGGTGTGGTCTGAAGAATTTAAAAAAGACTAAAGAAAATATCAAATATCTATATTGCAGACTGAAGAAAAAGAAATAAGTTATTATTTCAAGAAGAGAAAAATAGGGGAAAATAAATAAAATGTTGGTATTATATTTTTCAAGAAAGGGGACAGTAGTATAGATAGATGAATAAAGAGAAATATCATTTTAAAATATTGAAGAGAAGCAACTAGGAAGAAAGTGAACATTTATTGAACACCCTGCATGCACGAGACGATCTCAGATAATCTTTCAATTCCTGTGTATTTATTACCCTCATTTGGAAGATCAAGAAATTAGTATTCAAAAATGCTATGTGGGGCAGCTAGGACCACACAGGTCAAGTAGCAAATCTCTGCTTTTTTTTTTGCCTCTGTCCAATGTCTACTGCTTTTTATTAGGACACAATGGGGAGGAACTGATGATGCAAACTGATAAAAACCTGGGCAGTTTCAGGAAGGCAAGGGACAGGGAGAGAGCAGAAAGAAGAACACAGGAAGTGTGTGTGTGTGTGTGTGTGTGTGTGTGTGTGTGTGTGTGTGTGTGTGTGTGTGTGTGTTTGAATGTTGCTAGCCACTGCTAAACTTTTTCTATACTTAATGAAAGATAAAATTTAAAAAGTGGCCCAAAGTTAATACCCTGTTGGCCGTGGTTCTCTGGGTGACTCATGTAAAATACAAGCTATTTCTAATTTGTTCCAAATTTACATCATGGTAGACTATTTTAAAAGTAAAGGGGTGTTGTGTGTTTTTTTTGTTGTTGTTTGTTTGTTTTTTCTAATTCTAAATAAAAACCTACATATAGGAGTAAATATTTGAATAAAAAAAACCTTATATTAAATCAAATATTATTCTACTACTGAGAGATAACTGCTGTTAAGATTTTACTGTCATTCTTTAAAGTTTCAAAATGCAGTTGTGTTCCAATGGGAATTAAGTAAAATCATATATCATTTTTAAGTAACTGCATGTCACATCATAAACAATATTAAAATAGCAGTTTCATTTGTTGTGTGATACTCTATATATGTAGTTTGAATTAATATTTTTATTTTTTTGTCATTGATGAGATCTCTTCCCATTTTTGCTATTTTAAACAATAATACAATAAAACATTTCTAATCCTGGACTACCATTACTGATGATTTCTTTATAATAGAATATTACAAATTAATATACAATATTTATCATTCCTAGTTTTAAGTGGAATATAAGGCTATAAAAATTTAGAAAAATATGCTTACCATTAGGCAATATGTAAAGAAAATAAAAATCACCTATACTTTTCAGAAGTTAACTACTAACTTTTATGTATACTTGGAACTTTTATGTATGTAGCTATAAGTGCTCTGTAGGTTGATTTTTGATACTATATTTGCCAGATCCTTTAAATCAGGTTTATGTTTGCTCAAGAAGTGGTATATCTTTGTCTAATTTCTGAATTCATTTATACAATGGGAAATTATCGTTTATGGTGTTGGAAAGAAAGCTGACTCTGGGTGGTGAACACATAATGTAACACACAGACGAAATGCTATAGAATTATATACCTGGAACCTATGTAATTTTTAATAACCAACATCACCCCAATAAATTTAATAATTAAAAAAAAAATAGGGGAAGCCGGGATGGCTCAGTGGGTTAAGCGCTCACTATGCAGCCCCGGGGACCGAGGATCGAATCCTGGCCCCGGCCCGTGTGGACCCACATGCTGAACTGGGGAGTGCCTCCAGTTTAGTTGTCACTGGGGTGAGACCCTGGCCCAGTTCCTGCCCTGTGCAGCCCCGCCCAACTGTGGAATAACACTATGTGGAAAAACCGATGATGTGCAACTATGGAGACTGTTCTGGGCCCTACCCCTTATCTCTGTCTCTGTCTCTGTCTCTCTCTCTCTCTCTGTCAAAAACAATAAAAAAAAAAATAGGAGAGGGGCATCATGATCAAGTGAGATTCATCCCAGGGGCCCAAGGGTGGTTCAACATATGCATATCAATCAATGTAATTCAGCACATAAACCAACAAAGGATAAAAACCACATAATTATCTCAATTGATATAGAAAAGGCATTTGACAAAATTTACAACACCCATTTATGATAAAAAACACTGAATAAAATGGGAATTGAAAGAAAGTACCTCAATATAATAAAGGCCATATATGACAAACCCTCAGCAAATATTATGTTGAATGGGGAAAAGCTGAAGCCTATTTTCCTAAAATCAGGAACAAAACAGGGATGCCCCCTGTCACCACTACTATTTAACATAGTGCTGGATGTTCTAGCCAGAGCAATCAGGTGAGAGAAAGGAATAAAAGGTATTAGAATTGGGAGCGAAGAAGTCACTGTTATTCTTTGCAGATGACATGATTCTTTATATAGAAAACTCTAAAAACTGAGAAATCTATTACAAACAATAGACAAATACAGAAAAGTTGCAGGATACAAAATTAATGTGCAGAAATCAACTGCATTTTTATATGCAAACAATGAAATTCATAAAGCAAGATGAGAAGATCCATTCCCTTTGTCATTGCAAACAAACAAACAAAAATAATGAAATACCTAGGAATAAATCTAACAAAGAACGTGAAGGATGTATACACTGAAAACTAAGATGTTGTTAAAAGAAAGTAAAGAAGACAAAGAAATGAAAAGATATTCCGTGTTCATGGATCGGAAGAATCAGCATAGTTAAAATGGCCATACTCCCCAAAGCAATATACAGATTCAATGCCATTCTCATCAAAATCCCACAGACATTCTTTCAAGAAATAGATAAAAAATCATTAAATTTGTATAGAACCACAAAAGACCCTGAATCACCAAAGCTATCCTAAGAAAAAAGAATAGTAAAGCTGGGGGCATCTCACTGCCTGACTTTTATCTTTACTACAAAGCCTCAGTAATCAAAACAGCTTGATATTGGCAGAAAAAGAGATACACAGATCAATGAAGCAGAATTGAAAACTTGGAAATAAACCCACAAATATATGGTCAGATTATTTTTGACAAAGGAGAGAAAAATATACAGTAGGGAAATGAAAGCCTCTTCAGTAAATGGTGCTGGGAAAATCGGAAAAACCACATGCAAAAGACTGAACGTGAACTATGATCTGTCAACACATAACAAAATTAAGTAAAAATGGATTAAAGATCTCCAAATGAGACCCAAAACAATAAATTGCATAGAAGAAAACATTGGTACTAAACTTATAGATCTGGGATTCAAGGAGGACTTTATATACCTGACCTCAATGGCAAGGGAAGTAAAAGCAAAAATAAATGAATGGGACGTTATCAAACTTAAAAGCTTCTGCACTGCAAAAGAAACCATTAACAAAGCAAAGAGGCAACCAACCAACTGGAAGAAAATATTTGCAAACAATGCCTCTGATTTGGGGCTAATATAAAAAATATACAAAGAACTTATACAACTCAACAACAAAATAACAAGCAATCAAATTAAAAAATGGGTAGAAGACCTAAACAGACACTTCTCTCATGAAGACATATAAACAGCCAACACATATATGAAAAAATGCTCAACATCACTAGCAACTAGGGAGATGCAAATAAAAAACCACAATGAGATATCACTCTCACTATAATGGCTATAATCAACAAGACAAGGAACAATAAGTGCTAGAGAGGCTGTGGAGAAAAAGGAACCCTCATACACTGCTGGTGGGAATGTAAACTGGTACAATCACTATGGAAGGCAGTATGGAGATTTCTCAAAAAATTAGGAATAGAAATGCCATGTGACCCGGCCATCCCTCTTCTGGGTATCTACCCCCCAAAACTGAAAACCTTAATCCACAAAGATTTATGCACCCCAATGCTCATCACAGCACTGTTCATGTGGCCAAGTCATGAATACAACCAGTGTCCTTTGATAGATGACTGGATAAAGAAGTTGTGGTACATTTACGTTATGGAATACTACTCAGCGATAAGAAAAAATGAAATACAGTCACTTGTGACAACATAGATGGACCTTGAAACCATCTTAGTAAGCAAACTAAGTCAGATTGAAAGAAGAGAGAAGCATCTCACTTATAGGTGGAATATGAAACTGAAAGTAACAAAGAAACAAAAACTTATGGACACATTCAACAGTTTGGTGGTTACCTGAGGGTAATGGGGCAGGGGGGAGGGAGGGTTGGGGGGAGAGTTGGGAGTGGGCACTAGATATATGGTGATGGAAGGAGAGCTGATTGTGTGTAGTGTGCACATAATGCACTGCATATGTAATATAATGTAGAATTGTATACCTGGAAACTATGTTGCCAACCAATGTTATCCCAATAAATTAAAAATATCACCCCAATAAATTTAACAATAAAAGAAATTGTCAAGAAATGTATTTTTAATAGTGTCTTAGGTAAGATAATATTACTAGTTTGTAAGGCTTATTTTTCAATTTTTTTCATTGATCATTTACTTAGAATACCTTCTTTTACATTTAAGAATTTTGACCATTTAATTTTTGCCCTAGGAAGTATTTTTCCCCCTTAGGAGTTTAAAATTTTATCAGCAGAGTAATTATATAGTAATATACTTGAATATTTTAATGTTATTTATATCTATAAATGTACCTGATAAGGTAATTGGTGTGTAATCATCCATAAGTACCCTCACAGAAAGCTCCCCACTGTCCACAGGGGGAAGAAAGATGATATACCAATTCATTACAGGCTTCTCCAGATCTCCATAGCTAAGCACTGATCTAATTTTGTAACCTGATTTTCTTTAGTCTTCCATAAACATATGTCTCATAGACACTTCTCACCATTTCTTTAAGACAAAGAACATACACTTTGTGTCTGCACATCTGTGGGCTGAACTTCTTCAAATGGCAATTCACTTTTTGTTCTTTCATGGCTCATCAGAGTACATACCCTCTCTTTTTCCCTTAGAATCTTCTGATCCACTATCACAACCTCACCATCCCAATTCAGGTGCAATTGATAGCCTCTTTCTCATTTTACTCATTTTGTGCATCATCTGTGGTGCAGTCTTCATTGAATGACCATTCATTTTTATGTCAACCACCCAAGGAGAAGAAAAGGAGTCAATTTAAGATGAGACTGGCTGACTGCTAGTATTACCTTGAAACAAACACACCAACTACTTAGTGTCTTTTTCTTTAGATAATGGGACCAACCACAACAACCCCTGTCAACTGGAAAATATTCATAATATTTTAATTTCATTAGAAACACTATCTTTCACTATCTAGCATGAGAGTATTATCATAAACATAAAATTCTATAATGCCTATGCTATGAATGGCTCCTCCTCCAATGTGGTGACTTATACTACCTTATCTCTATGATCTATGTGTGCAACCTATGCTTCCTGACCTATACTATCACCTAAATCTCTCAGTCCTAGCATTGTATGTTTTCAGTGTTTATTGTTCATTTTATCCTATGAGCCAAAGGAATAAATTAAAATATGACATGACTTGTTTGGGGATAATATTCTGTAAATAATATTCTCTTTTTACAAATTAAAATGAACTTAAAGAAAGCAAACCCTAGTAGAAGATACTGTCATGCTTGCATAAAACTTACTCATTTATTAATATAATGATTCACTTTTCTTTTAAGGTCTTCTCTGATATTTTTTTTTCTAAGTTAAATAGCAAAGGGTTTCAGACCTCTGTAGGCTAAATATGTCACATCAGTGTCAATCCACATTTGGAACCAAATGCTTATGACCTGTATATAATATCAACATCATTATTTGCGTATTGCTCATCTATCTACGTGAATTATCTCATGTTGTAAACATTTTACCATTATCACTTACTATATGTATGATATGGAACAGATTAAACTTTCCAAATCTCAGTTTTATCCAAGATATGATTCTAAATGTGCTAATCAGTGTTTACTGTTTTCAGATAACACAGAAGCTCATCCATAGACCTCACTCTTTAGGTGGGCCACAGCTTAATATTGCCCTCTCAGACATAGACGTTTGGCTCACGAATCAATTAGTGTACGTGACGTTGAATCAATCAGATGCTATCTTTGAGAAATTAGCACATTAAAACCTCAGACAACCTAAGTTAAAGAAACCTGACCATGTGGTTACCGTAGTTAGAACCAAAGAAGGTAACAGAAGCGTAGTAATGTCACAGCACGCTGGACTATGAGAGACAAATAGGTCATTTTCATGCAAAGATAAATTATTTTCTTGATAGAACAAAGACAGGCAAACGGACGTACTAACAACAGGAAAAAGAAGAAAGGGAGGGAGGGAAAAAGGTGGGAAGGGAGGAAAGGAGTGGGGAGAAAAGAAAAATAGGAGGAAAAGATGGAGGGTGACAGGGAGGGAGGAAGGGAAAAGGGAGAGGACAGGAGAGGAGAGGAAAAGAGAGGAGAGGAGAGGAAAGGGAAATGTTTAGTTACAGAGAAAGAAAAATGGAGTAGCTGCCTGACTATTCTATTTCACATAAGGCCTTGGAGATAACAATTCTTCACTTTTAAACAGATTTTTCTTTAGTTTTCCAAAAAATTCTCTTCTGAATTTAAGTTCGTTGGAATGGTTTTCTAGTCCAAACAATTCTTTAATTGAATCAAAGAAATATAGCTGCATTTCTAGCACACAATAGATACTTATGAATATAAGTTATCACTAATCAAGATTATATAAACTCAAAGGGAAAGAAAGACAATACAACTATCATTTATTTTAATTTAAAGAAATCTCGGAGCAGCTCGCCCGGCCTCTGCTCTGAACCACCAGCCTCCCTGCAAACAGAGGAATCTGCTATTGTGTCTCAGGCCCGCCCTAGCTCCTACTCACACGCCCCCACCCCCGGAACCACACCTTCACTACCCTGCCTTCTAACAGCTAAAACTGCAACCTAAAAGAACAGCCCCAAGGCACAGAACTGACTGCTTCCCC
>PVKE010048225.1:0-11660 GCA_004027555.1 Craseonycteris thonglongyai | reverse complement strand
CCGAACACACAACCTCAGGTGTGGAGCACAGCCTCCCTTTCCAAAGGAACTGACCAAACTCCAAGCTCCTGCCTTCCTAAAGAAAGACGCAATTATTTCTTACTTCCTTTTTTGCCTAAAGAACAAATATTTTTTCTAAACAATTAATAAATAAGTTTACGTGTGTGCCTCATTCAGTGAAATGAAAATTTTATATATCCTGTTTATTGTGGATATATGTTTATAGAGCAGTGGTTTCCAACCTTTTTGGCACCAAGGACCAGTTTTGTGGAAGACAGTTTTTCCACGGAAGAAGGGGATGTGTGTGTGCAGCTTACAATAGGGTTCCCACTCCGAGAAGACTCTAGCGGCACCACTGCTCTGACAGGAGGCAGAGCTGAGGCAGAAACGTGAGCAATGGAGAGCGGCTGTAAATACAGATGAAGCTTTACTTGCAAGCCTGCTGCTCATCTCCTGCTGTTCTGCCCAGGTCCTCCTGATACCAGCTCATGGCCCTGGGGTTCAGGACCCCTCGTGCACAGAGTAGTTGTGGAAATGTTTCTTGTTTTGTTTTTATCTCACCACCTCACCACATCGTGGCTTTTAGAAAAGCTGCTGTCCTGAGGAGCTCTGTGTCAATAACTCCAGAGGTTATAAAAATACTTGAATTCTTATATTTAAGAGAGGAATTCATTCTCCAGTAAGTGTGAATGGGCTTTTTTCCCCAAAATATTTCTTACTCAGAGACTATATGAGACTAGAACTTTGTGCATCTACCTCCTACACATACATGCACGCACACATACACACATGCACACGCACACACGAGTTTTTTGTTTTTTTTAATTTTTATTTATTTATTTTTATTGTTTTTGACAGAGAGAAAGAGAGAGCGAGAGAGAGAGAGAGAGAGATACGGAGACAGAGAGAGAACTGAACTGGGGGCACTCCCCAGTTCAGCATATGGGTCTGCACGGGCCGGGGCCGGGATTCGATCCTTGGTCCCCAGTGCTGCAAAGTGAGCGCTTAACCCACTGAGCCATCCTGGCTTCCCCGTGTTTTTTTTTTTTTTTTTTTTAATGCATTAAAATTTTTTCCAGGCATATACTCCAAATTGCATGAAATACATAAAAATTCTTTTTTTTTAAATAGAAATACAAAGCTGAGAAACAAAGATGAGAAAGAAAAGAGAGAGCTCAAAAAAAGAGATGCACATTTCCCTGTATATAGTATAAGGCCCTACAAGCCCAGTGAAGTTCCTAAAAATTATTTGGTAAGCTGAGAGTTTCTACATCTCTAATGTTGTCAGGGGAAGGTGGGAGAGGTGGGTGGGGGCATCAAATACATATCAAATAAATGGTGATGGAAGGAGAACTGACTCTGGGTGATGAGCATACAATGCACCACACAGACAATATAGAATTGTACACCTGGAACCTATGTAATTTTTAACAACCAATGTCACCCTAATAAATTTAACAATTAAAAAAATTTTTTATGTAACAGTTGACTCTACACCCACAATGTTAATACAAGCTGAATATCTTTTAGGCCTTTTTGGGATCTGGAGGCAACATATCACTCATTTACAAACTTCGCTTAAGCCTGTTTATGCTGTTATGCACAAATAGGCCCATCTTGGATTGAAATTTCCTACAACAAAGGGCTTTAGAAACCATCCAAATTGCAATACAACTAACTCCCCAAAGCAGCCCCTCTTCTTGCCTCCAGAGAATCTTTCACTGTAAAGACTTCCTCCTTTCCTACCTCCTGAAATCTCTGGATCACCCACAGTGATAAGTTGCCCCTGGACTTCTGATGTGAGAACCCACTGTCTTTAGTCCCAGGCTATCCACTGTTATAGAGAGGCAGCTGCTGACCGTATACAGGGCTCCCCTGGAAACAGGTTCTCAAAAGTCCTGAGCCTCTGAAGCTCCATATCTTTCTATGGGTCACAGAGCAGCACTCTACCAGTTCAGCCATAGCTACCGGAGCCTCCTTGCTGAGACAAAAATGTCATATATAAGATGTAGCTAAGTTGGGCTTCTGAAGTATCCCAGCACAAGAGAGAGCAGCATCTTTTGTCCTCAGTACCTCACTAGTTGACAAAGTGCCAGAGAAACTCACCCTTCTCAGAGTCCTGGCTCTATGGGGAACCCTTAGGGTCAAATGATTGGAGAGCAATGGGAGTATATATTTTATGGACAGCATCAAAACTACACATGATGGAGCCTACTGCAGAGCTGTGGCTTTTTATTCCTGAATCCAGATATCCTGGATAAATAATGGGATCCAAGGGTTGGCAAAATTAGCTAACCTTTAGGCATTCTACCCCAGCCAACAACTGGCCCCATCTACACGTTTTTACAGACTCTTGGGCCATTGCCCCTGGAACCAGCTGTGGTCTTGTTCCACCGATGATAGTAACAGCAATTATTTCCCTTTTCAGGGAAAATAACTAGGAACTTCCTGTTTCACAGATAGATACCCAAAGTACAAATCAAGGCTACATATTAGAGCTACAATACATGCTTCACTTTGTCCACTTTGTAGTGGACATAAAGAATGACCATTTGACTTCTAAAAACACTCAATGCTGGGATCTTACACAAGGTGGAGGTGTTCAGTGAAACTTTCACCACTCTTTCTAGTTTCAGGCTACAGGCCTCACAGAGCATCATTGGGACATACTTAAGCAAGATAAATGTCATTAAATGAAACCTGGCATTATTTCATCATGAGTCACACATCAGGGGTGAATTACCATAAAGAGTC
This sequence comes from Craseonycteris thonglongyai, assembly GCA_004027555.1. Classification (NCBI taxonomy): domain Eukaryota; kingdom Metazoa; phylum Chordata; class Mammalia; order Chiroptera; family Craseonycteridae; genus Craseonycteris; species Craseonycteris thonglongyai. The sequence continues at coordinate 8,906 of PVKE010048225.1, read as the reverse complement.
TGATTCCATTTTTGATATTTGACATTTGAAAACTTTCAAGCCCCACCCTTTTACCCCAGGTTGGGCTGGTTGATAAGAAAGCCCATACTCCTTTTGCTTTGGCAGGAAGTTCAAACCAGGTGAGCTCCAGCCCACAGGTGGAAATACTCACTTCAGCCCCACTCCCTAATCACAATAAAAGCCAAGACAGCCTACTCTCTTCTCCCCTATTTCAAACCATTTGGAGATCTGCTTGAGAGCAGTTTATGCCCCTTAGAAGGCTTTGTTATGTGAGTAGTAAGCTTTTGTATACCCTCTCAGGCATTGTGTGGAGTTGTCAGTCTTGACATCCAAAGCAAATTTGGGGTGGAATGACCACAACATACTTTCTCCTAAACCTCAACAAACGGTGGGGTCATGAAAAGTGGGCCTTAGGTTTTTTGAACAACCCTGATCAAATTTTGCAATTTTCACTGTAATTTGAGTAAATGGCAAATAGGAAAATTTCTTAATTCTCTATTGCAAAAGATTTTATCAACTGAGAATAGAAGATCTGCTATATTTATTTTCCTTTTCTGTTTCATAAATTAACTATTTGTATGTTTTTCATGTGTCAATTCCAAAAAAAGAAAAAGAAAAAAGAAAAGAAACAAAGAAAAGAAACAATTGGGGAGAGCCCTTGCCCAGATAGAGTCACAATTCCTATTTCCTTGCAACCTGTTTATTATGTTGCTGCAGAAACAACTAAATTACTATATTAGGCTTCAACATGAAACAAACTAACATGTTTAAAATTAGAGGTATCCTGAACTGGGTGTCCCAAACATTCCTAAACAGTTCTACGATTGGAATTTGTATGACTCAGATGTTCAGGACTGAACTTTCTTTTCTCTCAATCTGGCACATCATTTACTTCTTTTCAAGCATTTCATTATTTTAATGTCTGTTAAATGCATGGATTTGTATCTCAGTGTAGAATTATATTTTTCTTTCTAATAAAAAAAACTAGATGACAAAACTTAAACTAAATAGATGCATATTTATGTAATGTATATATTACTATTATATAAATTACACATTTGTATAATCCTGTACCAAGTTGCCAGATACACTTCTAGTGCACTGGGAAAATATGTGGTTTCTTAGCATCTGATCTGATTAACTTTCCTTTCCAGCTGTACTGGAATCCCTTGGGTACAACTATAAAGATTTTGGAGAAAGGATAAATTCATTCCATTTGAATTTATTCAGAGGCAATAAAAATCATTTTCAAATTTCAGCATCAAGAAATTTTACACCACTTCAAAATTGCAAAATGTCATGAATTATCTTTAAAGTGAACAATTCAGATAAAAATTTTCCATCTGAAAATGTGGATTCCAGAGAAATATTTGTATGTTAATGCTTTTCAATGAATACTTAACCAATTGGCTGCATACTTCCTGGAAAGATGTCTTATCAAAAAGCTTTCCACTAATTTGCTCCTATTAAAAAAACATGTATATATACATGAAAGAAAGGGAATCCAACCGATGGAGAAAGAAAGAGAAAAGTTACATTTAAAAAAGCTATACAAAACCAAAACATTCTTCGATTATAGCAAAGATATCAAATCTCCTTGTTTGGATGCACTTATTTTTTATCCGACTTTTGTCGAGCACCATGATGTGTTTTGGCACTCTGCTAAGTAGTGCGGAGATGATATAAGATGCAGTCTTTACCCTTTAATTGCTCACAATCAAGTAAGAAAAAAAGCGTATTAATTAACACATGTTATAATACAAATTTACATTAATGCCTGATGAGCATTTAGGCTATATCCTTCATGTATAAGGGTTTTTGGATAAATACAAAGAAGATAAGGTTTTAGGCTGAGTTAAAGAGTATAGTGATGCCTTGGAATTTGAATTTAATCATTCCAGAACCCTGTTCAAGTTCCAAAACATTCAAGTTCCAAGATGAGTGGGCCTTAGAATAAAGCTATGGGCCGTACAGCCAATATGTCCCATGTGAACAACATGTTGGCGTTCGGATTCCAAAGCAGCATTCAGTTTCCAAGGCAAAATTTGCTTGATTTTTCAGTTTGGATTCCAAGTTGTTCGAGTTTGGGGTCATTTGGATTCCAAGTTGTCACTGTACACCAAACCACATGATCATCCCAACTGATTAAAAAAACAACCTTTGACAAAATCCAATAGCCTTTTATGAAGACTTTCAATAAACTAAGAATTGAAGGGAACTTCAACATAAAAAAGATCATATATAAAAAACTCACAAGTAAATATCATACTCAATAGTGAAAAGACTGAAAGCTCTTTCCCTAATATCAAGAATAAGATAAATAAGCTTGCCTTTGCCACTTCTAGTCATTATAGTACCAAAGGTAGAGCCAGGGTGATTAGGTTTAATTTAAAAAAGTATCCAAATTAGAAGGAAAAAGTAGTATTTTGCAGATGACAACCTTATAGCTAGAAAACCCTAATGAATCAATTTTTAAAAACTGTTAAAGCAAATAAATGAAATCAGCAAAGTTTCAGGATACAAAAACAAAATGAAAAATCAATTGTATTTCTATGTAATAGCAATGAACATCCAAAAAGAAACTGGAATTTGGAAAACACCCATTTACAAAATAAAAAAACAAGATAATAAATTACTTAGAAATAAATTCAACAAAGGAGGCACACAACTTATGCACTGAAAAATATAAAATATTGCTGAGAGAAATTAAAGAAGACCTAAATAAATGAAAAGATATCCCTTGTGAATGGACTGGAAGACCTAATATTGTTTAGATAATATTAACCATAGCAATATACGGAATCAACACAATTGCTAGCAAAATTTCAATAACATTTTTTGCAGAAATTGAAAAACCCATCCTAAAATTCATATAAAACATAGGTAACATGAATAGTCAGCCCATATACATAATCATGTTGTACTGGTTGAAATACAGAAATACTCTGTCCTGCTTTGTAAGTGGCCACTCTCCAATTCCTTGAATTTTTTCTATTTCTTCTGTCATCCAAGGATACCTGACTGGCCCATTATCCAACAAGTGAAGTGTTAAGCCTGGTAGGGTATGGGTGTGGCAGGTTAGCCTATATTGAAGTAGAATGGGAACAGGATGGAAGGGCAGCTTTGCATACAGTCTTTTAATATCCTTTTGATTTTTGAGCCATGTAAATATTTTACCTATCTTATAGTAGATTGTAAAACTAAATGAGGAGGAGGGGTGAGTAGAGCAGAGGGAAGGGGAAAAGAACAGTACAGACACTGGAAAATGAAGTTAAGAGAATTTTAGCCTGGGGAGTTGCAAGTCTTTTCATCTTAAATATACAGGGATTGGTGGTGGAGGGAATAAAACATGAAGTTAAATATATAAATTTGAGCCAAGTACCAAAGCACCTTATGTGGCCTTACTTACTTTAAATTATTTCTTATGGTACTAATAAATCATTTAGTTGCTTTTTTTTTAAATCAGGGGAATTGAGCAGATTTACACATTAGAAAAATTACTACTGACTATTATATATGGAGAATGCATGGAGGAGTGAAACTAAGAGTGGGAGGGCTGAGATGAAAGAAGTAGTAATGAGATGGAAATAAGTCATGGTCAGAAGATATTGCAGAAGAAAGAGTTAATGGTCTTGCTGAAATATAGTTAGCTTGGGGGTGGCGTTTTAGAAAAAGGAGGAACAAAAGATGACTATGATTTCTAACTTAGTTGACTAATGGAATGGATTATGACCTTTAATTGAGGAATCTAAATGAAAAATGTTTCAGAATTTTGTTTACGTGAAATGTGAATATATTGAGATGCAAAAGATAAAGCATGACATAATGTAGATTTCAAACAAAAAGTCATTATGAAAATGGTAATGATGTGGTTTCTATTTTATTTAGGAATAATTTACTAAGTGTTAATATGCTAAATTTTATTTTTAAAAGTATTTTTATACATAAGGAGCAATATTATAAAAACTGTTTTGTGCTGATTTTTTACAAACAAATTTATTTTTGTCTGCAATAGCTTAAGTGTTAGACATGTAGAGAAATGACTTCCAGGTACTGTCACTAATTCTAGGATTTATATTTTTATAAAAATTAAAATATGATTTCTCAGAATGCCAGCTAACATTTTCACCAATAAATGTATTTGCAAAATACCAATAGTCTTCTCAGTACCATATCTCATCAGAATAGAAATTAAGATGAACAAATTTCAAAATCTTTATGACTAAAATGGCTTTTGGATTATTTATTCAAGTATTCTTCCCTTGATTGTCCCATACCTCCAGCTTCCCTTCTTTCTCCCTCTACAAGAAGTAGTCTGTATTCATATTCTTCCACTTCCTTACATTTATCACTTAGTCCACTTTGTCTGCTCAATTTCTGTAAGTGAAATGGTTGTTGCTAAGGTCAAAAGAGCCTGACATACAACTAAATCATCTCACATGAACTCTCTATTGTAATTGCATGTTTACACAATCTATCCTTTTTGAAATATTCTTCTTTGTTCACTATGACACTACATATTTCTGGTGAACTTTATCATTGTATGTCATTTTTTCTCAACCTTCTTTGCTGGCTTACTCTCCTTTACCTAGTCATTAATTGTTGAATTTCCCAGTTGGTCATAGGCCTTTTCTCACCTTACTCTCTTCCAGAAGAGTTCACCATATTTCCAACATCCACATACATCCCTAAACCCTTGTTTTAAATCTTTAGGCTAGACTTTTTCTCCAGACTGCAAGCACAAATAACCAAATGTTTCTCAACTTCTCAAAATGGATGTATCAATTATACCTCAAATTAACCATGTCGAAATAATCACTCTTAATAACTCCCATTAAACATGATCCTCTTCTAATGTTTCCTTATATCATTTCTTTTTTTTTTTTTTAGATGTATTTTTTAGTTTTTGACAGAGAGATACAGAGACAGAGACAGAGAGAAGGGGGAGGACCCAGAACAGTCTCCATAGTTGCACATCATAAGTTTTTCCACATAGTTTCATTCCACAGGTGGGAGTGGGGCTGCACAGGGCAGGAACTGGGCCGGGGTCTTCACCCCGGTGAGAACTGAACTGGGGGCACTCCCCAGTTCAGCATATGGGTCCACATGGGCCGGGGCCAGATTCGATCCTCAGTCACCAGGGCTGCAAAGTGAGCACTTAACCCACTGAGCCATCCCGGCTTCCCCACATTATATCATTTCTTAATGATTATTCATTCAAGTACACAAATCAGAAACAGTAACATTCTTAACATTTACCTTTTATTAAATCCCCACATCCTTGTCTTCATCAAAACTGCCAAGTATTACCTCAAGTATCTTTTAAAACTCTATACTACTTTCTATCTGTATTTTCAAAACTCCAGTCCAAACCACCAGGCTCTCTTCTGGATTGTTGTAAAAGCTTTGTGACTACTCCAGCTACAATACTGCCCTGTATAACCTCAAAAACACATTAAATAGAAAGTTTTTAGTCTTCAAATCTGTAAAGAAATCATAGTAAAATTTTAACTTAGTTCCCAAAGAGCCTGTAGGAATGATAATTATTCAAATATACAAAAGAAATACTATCCACGTTACACTATCACTAATAAACAGCATCTCCTCTTTGGTTAGAGTAAGTGGTATGAGAAGTGGTAGAGCAAAAGGTGAATGACAAACATTCCCATTCCTTTACCTAGTCTACAGCTTCTGCTCTGTATCTGATTTTTCAAAACCAGAAGATCTGATCTGAGTTTTCTCATTCAGTCTTTTCCAGATTATTCTGGGGTCATCTGAAAGTCTGGGAAGGCCTTGATGTGCATCTGCAATAAGGGTAAGGAAGTCCTTAGTATGAAGATGTTCATCTATTTTTGCTTGAAGTAGACATGACTCTAGTAAAGTCTTCTTTTGTTTTAGGAAGGCTGATTGAGCCAGTTCTGCTCTTTTTCTGTTACAATCAGGACAATGAGAAGAAATGTGTTGCTTAGCTGTTGCTGCCTGCTTTAGTGTTGTCCTCAGGTTTTTAAAATAGATTCTGTTCAAAAGTTCATCAGGAACAGCACAGCTTAAGGCATCTATCTCTAAAGTCTCTGCATCTGGTCTAAACTGCAGCTTTTTATGCCCGCTGCTCTTTTTCTCCCTAGAGTTTGCCCTATGATGGATCAGGTTGATCTTAATGGTGCAAAAAGACTGCAGGGCCTTCATTTCGTCTTCGGATATGGGAGTGGTTTCTGTTTGAAGTTTAGTGTCTGGTGGGGACCGCCCAGAATTAGTTTTTTTGCCCTTGAGGTAATTGATCCATTTCCAACTAAATTGCTTTTCTGATAGCTCAGATTGTTTGTCTTGATATTCCAAGCATGCAGTCGGCTTTCCACTCTCAGGGTCGCTCCCAGAGTCACGGGACCAAGACCGCAGCCCTCCAGAGGAGCTGAATGAACAGGAACTCTGTACCTCATCAGTAAAAGGCGTGGAGGTCGGGTTAGAAAGGTCTCCCACCATAGCCCTGAGATCCGCTTGGGCCAATTTCCCTTGCTCCTCCGAATCCCCCAGCTTTTAGGCGGATGGCCATCACATTGCATCAGACTCGGCTCCTCACCTGCTTTGCCTCGGTCCAAATTGGCTCGGGAACTAGTCAGGCCTGAGCACCGGGTAATGAGTCTTGTAGCCGGCAGCAGCTCAGCCTGGCTCCTCTTCCGGGTGGCGCCTTCCCACTGCCTTGGCAACGGGGTGCGGTCATGCGCAGTGGGTCGCAGCTCAGCACTTCCCCACCCACCCCCACCACCCCCACCTCCCCACCCCCGCCACACACACACCCCCTTCCTAGCGCGGACTCCACCTTCACGGATCACTCCGGGTTTGCAGGTTTCCCTCTTGCTTCTCACTTCTGCTGTTCTTAGTGTTATTTTAAGTACAAACCCAAAAAACCTTTGATAAAAGATTGCAAACTCCCTTTCCTCAGGGGTCAAACAAGTGTACATGTGTGAGGCCAACAGGAATAGGCCGCCTCTGACTAAGCAGACAAAATATGCCCCACCTAAATGATTAAAAAAAAACACAAAATCCTGCTGGCCAGAAAGGGCAAGCAGAAACACAGAAACATGTCAGACAATCATATAGCCAGCAGATCACCTATTTGTATACCACGTTTTAGGATAAAAAATCGAAATGCAGAACCCATCCTGCAAGCCTTCTACAAGACAGGTTTTTTACCTATTTCACCAGCATTATATCTTGCGCAACATTCTTTGCTGCATTCCAAAGACCTTGCTGTTTTCCCAAATCACAGATCTCAGGTCTCGGGTTCAGTCAGTATGCCGCCAAATGGCAATCAACACCCCTCTTTCCTCTTTATAGGATTAATTACTCCTGCTCCCTTAAGTATAGGTTCCTCAGAATGGGCTTCATAACCACTCCTGCTTACAAACACTTTACAGTCCTTTCCCAGTTTGCAACTGTGTGTTTGTATGAGCGTTGTCAAATCACCCCACCAGATTAAAACAAAACAAACAAACAAACAAAAAACTCCATGAAAGCAGAAACGGTGTCAGTGTTGCCCAGTGTTGTACCAGACGCATTGAAGATGTTCGCTAAATCTGTTGAGTGAATTGTGTTTAATGACTATGGAAACAGAAATAAGTATTACCTCTCACAGGTCCAGTGGATTTATGGAATAGGTATTACTATCTTAAGGAAGTTCAATCTTCTTCCTGAACCCCCTTAATTCAGCTGTTACTTATGGTATATTCTTTTATTACAAGCTTTTAAATATATATAATAGAATTTTATGAACAACTACTCTCTGAAATGATAAAATGTTATCTCTGGAAGCTGATTTTTTCTAGGTCTCAATAAAGTTCTGAGTCTAAGTCTTAGTATCTAAAATAATTTCAAGAGAATAGGCTTCCTTGCTCAGTTTGTGTGTGTGTGTGTGTGTGTGTGTGTGTGTGTGTGTGTGTGTGTGTGTGTGTTGTTATTCAAGTCTAACCAGATATATTTAATGTTATTCCAAAAATGTTCACTTTGGCAAACAGTCAAAAGTTTGAAATGTTCAAAAACATCTCTCAAATATGAGCCAATTTCATATTGAAGAAAAAAGATTCCAACTTCATTCATTCAAACCAAATTACATTTCATCATATAATGTTGATCTTCAAAAAGAGGTAGCAGATAATTTGTGGGTAGTTACAAGTAACTTCCAGCATCTCACAGGGTCAAGATTTTCATTTTTAATTTTTGTTTCAAAAATCTTCTTCATTCCCTGAATATTTACACATAATTTACTACGTTTTTCCTAAAAACGTTGAGCAAGAGAGCTACACTTTAAGCAAAGCACATTCACATCTTCTAACTTTCTAAATATTTTTTTTTAAGAATTGTATCCTAGAATCAGGTTAAGTTGGGGGGAAGGAGTATTCTATAATTACCAATTTCTTTGCAATAACCAGCCAACTGTTTAATACTCTTAACATGTGTACTATCTAAGGAAGTAAAATAGCTCAACAGTAGTATCATTATCAAATAAGATTCATGCAGAAGTCAAACTTTAAATTTAAACACAGAAACTCTCTCTCTCTTTGTATAAACCTTACATACTCTACTTTCAACTCTGTCACACAATAAAGTCTAAAGGTGACTCTACTTAAAATTCATACTCCTGTTATCTCTTTTTTATACATAAAATACAAGTAATATTGTTTCCTATCTTTCTTTTTTTTTCTTTTTTCTTTTTTTTTTAATATTATTATATTTTATTGTTAAATTTAATGAGGTGACATTGGTTGGTAACAATCAGACAGTTTCCCAATGGACAACTCCACATCACATCACCCATGCGTCACATTATGCGCCCAGCTCCCAGAATCAGGTCCCCCTCCAACACCATATATCTGGTGCCCACTCCCCCCTCCCCACACAACTCTCCCTCC
>PVKE010048224.1:0-11661 GCA_004027555.1 Craseonycteris thonglongyai | reverse complement strand
TGGGAGGGGAGGTGAGAGTGGGCACCAGCCTTATGGACACACTCAATAGCTTGGTAAAGGCCTGAGGGAAGGGGAGGAGGGGGGAGGGAGAGTTGGGGTGGAGTGGGGGGAGAAGGGGGGGAGTGGGAGTGGACACCGGATATATGGTGATGGAAGGAGAGCTGATTCTGGGTGGTGAGTACATAATGCGATGCATAGGTGATGTGATGTGGACTTGTACATCCGGAAATGATCTAATTGTTACCAATCAATGTCACCCCAATAAATTTAACAATAAAATTTAAAAAAAAAAAAGAATGTGTTTCAGAAAAGAAAATGTCTTTAGAGGCTACACATTACAAATCATATGTTACTATATTCTTGACCAAATTCCTTCTATTACATTTAATAATTTTATTGAAAACAGTATGTTTTAGGGCACATCTGACTTTAAAAGTCATCATTTCTTCTCTGTTACTCTATGAAATAAAAAACAGGATCTCGTGTCCTAGTCTTGTGTGTACAGAAGCAGACTAAAAAGATATCTTTCTCATTCCTAATCCTTCCTATGAAGTTCACTATTATTTTCTTCACTTTAATTTCTCACCCTGATAAATGGGGATAATCTCAGATACTATTAGCAGAACTACCAAGACTATGAACAAAATTATATTGCTGAATTATTTGAAACCTCTTTTAAAATGTATGGGTTCATTATCACATTAAAGGGTATCAAATAATATTTTCCTTATACTTTAAAGATTTACCAAGTGCCTCCCAAGCTAGGCAGTGGCTGCCTGTGAGGTCCCGGTATGAGTCATTTTCACATTATCAGCATGGGAACCACTAACATGATGAAGAATGAAATGACCCCATGCTAACTACAGATATAAATAAATGCTGTTAGAACATAAAGAAAGACAGTTTGATTTGGATTGGAGAGGATCAGAGTTATATCTAGTCTCTTATAAAGAAACTAAATTCTCTTTTGCCATTGGTTGTAAGACCAATAACACAATCTTTTCCATAAATCATTTAAGATACAGACATATGGTTGATGTATCTCCATAAAAAGGAGCTATTTTCTAGCACACAGTCTACAGTGTCACAGTTACACTCACATGCCATTGTGCATTTTATGAGACACCCTCTTCCAATAAATTCTGTGGGACCAGACCTGCCCCTATTAGATATTGCAGCTGCCTGACACATGTTAGATAGCATCACAGATGCCAATGAGGCATGAACAGTGTTTCAGGGAGATCTGCTAAACAATTCTGTACAGAACTAGAGATATGGTTTTCATCTGTTATGGACTGGGCCCTCACCAGAACCTGATCATGCTGACATCATGATCTTGGACTTTCAGTCTCCAGAACTGTGAGAAATAGATTTCGGTTGTTGATAAGCTACCTAGTTTATTGACAGTCTGAGCTAACAAAGACATCCTCCTAAATGCAATACTAAGAGACTTTAAACTAGTCTATAACTTCTGAATTTCTACTTCCAAATCTGAAAAACAGAGGTGGTAGGAATAAGTCAGTGATTTCAGTGAAAGGATGATGTTTATCTGTTGCCTCCCCAGCCCCACTGAGAATCCCTGTGTATACTAGTAAGATGATATGTTACAAATGGGAACATGATGCACAGACAAATGACAAAAACGCAGGACAGCATTTAGACTTAGATGTTAAGACTAAGGAAGGGGATGTTAAAAACATGCGAGCTCTCGTAACAATGAAAGTGATGGCCTTCCTGAGTAGTAGAAAGATTTTATCAGACTAGTTGATAATAGGTAAACTGACAATCAAAACAGTGGATTTGATTTGTCCATTATGAAAGTATTACCTCTCGAGGCCTTTCTGACACATAGCTGGCTGTTAGAGTCAGGCAAGCACAGCTCTCCATTCAGCAAAGTAAACTCAATCCCAAAGAAGACACAGTGCTCAAGAAGAATAGGTCATGAAGGATACAATGTCCCAGGCAACAGGGGCCCTTACACAGGGCAGCCCAATAAGTACAAACCATGCATTTCAACACCCTCCACATCAAGAGACCAGCTCAACAGAACAGAAGTAGCAACAGGGAGAGGGTCCCAGTGTGTGGTTCATAAATTCCAGATCTAGTCCCAGTTCTGCCAGTGAGTTATTTATTAGTTGACCTTGGGAAAGTAATGTGCAACATAAAAGTATGGACCAGATAATCTTCAAGTTACCTTCCAGTACAGAAACTGCACTTACTTTTTATTGTTCTATCTGCTACTAGAATCCTTATAGCATCTTTAAGGTCAGTATATACATCTCCATTATGGGCTCAGTTTTTAAATTCTTGTATTCTCAGGCTTCTCAAGCTGAGTGCACTCAGGACAACTGCCCAGAAGATAAGTTTGAGATGTAGAATAGGTAACATTTGTTTTTTCTGGCTTCTTTATGATTCCCTCTGGCTAAATGCTACTCTCTACACTGCCAAGTCTCCAAACTTCTGGCACTGAAGCTTGATCTACAGTATTCATCGGGCTGGTGACACTGTGATAGATGAAGAAATTAAGTCTTTCACCAAACTTGAACAGGCATTTTAAATGGAAATTTTTATCTTCTTCCTTCCCAGATGCAAGAATGTCAACAGTTAAGAGATACTATGATATTGGCAAAAGTCATTACAAAAATGGACTTGCCTCCCAAGTGATCTTGCATTATTTTGCAAATGTATTACTTTTGCTATATCAATTTTGTAGTTTATTTCATGTTATGCTCCAGCTGAGAAAGAATTGAGAACATACTGTCTACATTTTCAAACAAAAAAACTGTAATATTAACAATAAATATTTCACCATGAAAATGAAAATTATGTGTAAATATTTATGCTATTCAATTTATTAAGTCAATTCACTGGGTTAAGCCAATGGAAGCGTGCTTTCTTTGTATTAGAGAGCCAAGGGGACAGGAGAACATTTTAATCTCAACATTCAAATAAAGAAGTAGTAATCTTACTTACTTGTAGATCATAATTTGCTGACTCACACTTCTGATGGCTTAAGGAAACTCTGTGCATCAAACAGCTACATTTCTAAAATAAGTCTGAAGTCTAATCTTTTGCATGGTAGTAGCTGAAAAGGCCAGTAATGAAGTGATGGTGGAAGGTAGGGGGGAATTGCAGCAAGGTAGACCAAGAACAATTATGGCCAGAAATCAACAGATTGGTTTTGCCTGTGACTATAAATTTGGGCAAGCCATTTCTCCATGAATCTGTTTCCTCTTTGGTAAAATTAAGGGTTTAGATTAGTCAAATTCTAAGACTCCCTCCAGCTCTGTGATTCTGCTCATCCACTATTGGGGAATACTCCTTACATTTTGTCACTTGGGTCAAAAAGTTCCCATGACCAAAAGAAAAGAGAAAACATTTCCATGATACCAAACACATTTCACATACCAAGCTTCCTCCATCCCCTGAAATACCTCAATGCCTGCCACACCAAGCCAATTCCTTCATTATTTACCAAAAGTACTCTGTCCCCAAGGCAGCCCTAAAGGAAGGTCCAAGGCAAGGGAGGAAGGTTCCTCGACCAAGGCGAACCATGTTCTCCTGCTCTCTGTGACAATCTTTTTCACTTCAAAAATCACAGAACTGCTGATTTTGTCTTTCAGATGGTGAAAAGAAGGCATCCCCACTGCCCAGGTACTCATCCCATTTTCCCTGTGAGGCTTCTGACTTCTCAGATGACTCAAAGCACTGAGTATGTTGTAGCTAGAGGTGCCAGACTCCATTTATTTCCACTCCTGTTTCTTCTCTAAAGTGGCTATTCTCTTTGCACTAAAAACACATCATTTTCTCTTTTTAAATGATGGATTTTGTGACCCTTTGGAGACACATAAAAAATAAAAGCAACTAAATAAGGCAATTGTAAACCATTTCTGTGTCTATAAAATGCCTTTTATCACAAAAGAAAAGAAGAAAAGGCAGCTGGAGAAAAATATGTAGCTGACAGGAGACTTGATTTCTTTAAGAACAACTTGTCTCATGAATTTTCATCTCCATATTTTGAGGTTTTAACTGACTTAATTATTTCTGGGCTAAGCATTTCTCAAGTGTGATAACTACTTTCACAATGCATTGCTGAAGCAAACTCTTAAAAATATATGCAAGGAATATAGTTCCTATTTCTCTATCTGCTGTACATTTTTGTTCTGTATTTTATACACTATTTCATAGATACCCTGTTCTATCTCAGAATATATAATTTTTGTTTTTACTTTTTTTTTAATTGTTCAATTTATTGGGGCAACATTGGCTGGTAACAGTTACATAGTTCCAGGAGTACAATTCTATATTACATTGTCTATGCATTGCATTATGTGCACACCACCCAGAATCAGCTCTTTCTATCACCATATATTTGATGCCCTCTCACTACTGCCACCCCTGCTCTCCTACCAACTTCCCCCTACTTTATTTGTATTGACTGGTTTTACCAATAATTATACTATAGTAGTTACCCATTATCTGAGATTTCACTTTCCTCAGTGTCAGTTTCCCAGTCAACCTCAATCTGAAAATATTAAATGGAAAAGTAATTTACAAGATTTAAATTGGTGCCATTCTGAGTAGTATGATGAAATTTCAAGCTGTCCTGCTCCATCCCACCCAGGATATGAACATCCGCTGTCCAGCATAGCCATGATGTGTATTCTGCCCATCCCCTTTGGTTACTTAGTAATTATATCAGTTATCAGATTGAATGTCATGGTATCGCAGTGCTTGTGTTCAAGTAACCCTTATTTTACTTAATCATGAACACAATGCTATTCACATAGCTTTTATTACAGTGTATTGTTATAATTGTGCTATTTTATTGTGAGTTGTTGTTAATCTCTTACTGTGCCTCAATTATAAATTAAACTATATCATAGGTATGTGTATGCATAGGAAAAAACATAACATTGTATAGAGTTTAGTTCTATCCACGTAGTACCACACAGGGTCTTGGAAAGTATCCCTGCAGATAAGGAGAGACTACTGCATAATAAACTAAAAATCAAAATATAGATCATTTCCCATCTGAAATCAAAGATTTACAAAATTCACATCGAGACTTCATCATTGCACAAACATAGATTTTATGTGATTGTGTTCACTATGTGTACACTATTCTCCAATTTTTTGCTCAAATTCTCCATATATCTACTTAGTCCTTATATCTGTTGTTTAAAATGAACAATGTTCCATTGTATTGCTAAATGGTTTAATTAGTCATCTTTCAGCTTGTTTCCTCACATTGTTATAACCCAGTCAAACATTTTTAAATAAATAAATTCTGTTTTTCCTTTACGAGCTATTTCCTCAGGCTATAATATGAAAATAAAAATGGGATGAACAGTTTAAAGACCATAATCAGCACAGTGATTTTTATTATAAATTTCCAGGTGGCTCTCGAAAAAAGCTATTACCAATTTGTAATGTCACCAGAAAAATATGAGCCCAGCTTTTTCTTCATAGCCTCTCTAACACTGGGATTCCTTGGTTTTAGTTATTTTGTGGTCATTTTAAAAGAATGATGTAAAGTCTTATAGTTCTTTGAATCTGTCATATATTTGTTTAATACTATCTTACTGCTTCTTTTGAAAAATATGTATTGATCACCTACTACATGCCAGGTGCTTTATGTGCCTTAAAACTCACCCAATGCCCCTGATTACCTTATAAAGATTTTATCTTAAGGGAAGCCAGATGGCTCAGTGGGTTGAGTACTTGCTTTGCAGCCCTGGGGTCAGAGGATCGAGTCCCGGTTCCAACCCATGCAGATCCATATGCTGAATTGGGCCCCCGGCCCGGTTCCTGCCCTGCGCAGCCCACACCCACCTGTGGAGTGAAACTATATTGAAAAAAACAACTAATGATGTACAACTATGGAGCCTGCTCTGGGCCCTCCCTCCTCTCTCTGTGTCTCTCTGTCTGTCTGTCTCTCTTTCTCTCTTTGTCCAGAAAAAAAAAAAAAGAAACAAAAAAACAATAAGAATAAATCTTAAAAAAAAAAAGATTATCTTCACTAAGAAAACTGAGTCTCAAAGGTTCAATAATGTGCACAAGATTCCAAAACTAATATTTGATATTGTCAGGATTCAAACTCACTCTCTCTACTTCTTGTGGATTCTCCATTACATCAACCTGTCTTATAATCACAACCTTTAAACCTCTTGCCAGTTTTTCTTTTCTTTCCTTTTTTGTTTTTAATTTTTTTTTTTTGAAAATTTTATTTTATTGTTTTTGACAGAGAGAGGGACAGAGACAGAGAGAAGAGGGAGGGCCCAGAGCAGTCTCCATAGTTGTATATCAACAGTTTTCGACATGGCTTTGTTCCACACAGGTGGCGGGGGGGCGGGGGTGGGTCGGGGGGATACACAGGGCAGGAACCAGGCTGGGGGCCTCCCGCATGGGAGGCACACCCTCTTGAGCTGGGGGCCGAACTGCGGGCCTCCCACATAGGAAGCTCACCCCAGCGATAACCAAACTGGGGGGCCATACCCCAGTTCAGCATATGAGTCCACACGGACCTGGACTAAGATTCGATCCACGGTCCCCAGGTCTGCAAAGCAAGCACTTAACCCACTGAGCCATCCCAGCTTCCCCTTAATTTATTTATTTTTTTTTTTAGTTTTCTCATTTATTGAGGTATAAAATACACAGATAAAGTGATAAAAGTACCCTCACCTTAAAGGTATAGCCCAATGAATTTTTACATACTATCCATGATGTAACCACCACATAGATCAAGATATAGAATCTTTGATCAATTTAGGTTTTTTTCTTTCCTTTTCTTTTTTAACAAACATTGGTTTTGTGCTTCTCACTTTATATAGGGCGTGGTACTGAAGCTATGCAAACAGGTACCTAATATACTCTGTTTAACTATTAAAGGTCAAAACCAGAAGTGACCTCAGAGATTAGGTGTTCCAACTTCTTAAACTTCCAGATTTAGAAACTGAAACCCAGAAGGAAAGTGACTTATCCAGGATCCAACAACTCAGCTATTTCTGCCATTCCATGCTGCTCTCCATCACTTACATTAAAAACACAGTGAGTGGTAACAAAGAAGGCAGGGGGGATAACAGAGAAAAAGGGCCTAGATAAAGATGTTTTTTATTGTTGTCCTTATTTGAAGTTACTCATGAAGTAACCAAAGGGTCATATATGTGGAGAAAGGCTCATTAATCTGACCTTACTATAAAGCACAATTTTTTTTTTACAGAAAGTGTCAACACTTGGTATCAAATGAGTTATGCCCTTCAGCATAGTCTACTTGGAAGGAAATACATTCATTCCAATAAGACTCCATCGCTCATGACTATTTTTGAATGCCTCCTTTAGATTAAACTTTCAGAGATAATTTGAGTCAAACCAATTTTACTGTTAAAAACTACAAAATTAGCAATAACAGAATAAAAACTGGATGTGTTTTTTTAATCACTAGGGGAAAATTAAAATGAGAATACACATCACAAAATCATAGAAAAATGTGATTTTTATTTATAAAACCTATCAAATATGACACTAAATGTGAATGGGTTAAACATCCCCAACAAAGACAAATATTCTCAGCATCCAGTTATATATGTTGTTTATAAGACAGGCCTAAAAGCAAATTACTCACAAATCTAAAATAAAAGAAAGGGCAAAATATATCTAGAAAACACAAATAAAAAGAAAATTTGGATGACAATATTTATATCAAACAAAGCAGAATCTGAGGCAAAAGAACACTTAAGAAGACAGAGAATATGTGAATAATTTCAACCTCACTAATAATGAAAATTCCACTTTGAAAAAAGTTTAACTTATAAAACTGACAAATATATTTTAATTATAATATTTTTATTATTAAGGGTATAGCCAAATAGATATGTTCATATGCTACATTAAAAAGACAATAGGAAAGCTGGGATGGCTCAGTGGGTTAAGCGCTCACTTCGCAGCCCTGGGGACCAAAGATCGAATCCCGGCCCCGGCCCGAGTGGACCCATATGCTGAACTGGGGAGTGCCCCCAGTTCAGTTCTCACCGGGGTGAAGACCCCGGCCCAGTTCCTGCCCTGTGCAGCCCCACGCCCACCTGTGGAATCAAGCTATGTGGAAAAACGAATGATGTGCAACTATGGAGACGGTTCTGGGCCCTCCCCCTTCTCTCTGTCTCTGTCTCGGTATCTCTCTCTCTCTCTCTCTGTCAAAAACAATAAAAAATAAATAAATCTTTTAAAAAAAAAAAAGACAATAAGGAGATACTGGGATAGCTTAGCAAGTTGCACACTTGCCTTGCATCCACAAAGTCTGGGGGTCAATCCCAGCCCTAGCCTGTGCAAACCAATATGCTGAACTGTGACGCAACTGTAATGACCAGGATGGTGGTGAAGGTTCTCATCTCCCATAAGGGAGGTCCCCAGTTTGGTTTCACCCCACATAGCCCTACATCCACCTGTGTGGAATGAAGCTATATCATAACTAATGATGTACAACTCTGAAGACTGCTCTGAGCCTTCCCTCCCTTTCTCTCTCTCTATCTCTTTCTCTCTCTCTCTCTCTCTCTCTCTCTTTCTCTCTCTCTCTCTCTCATCTTCTCTCAAAAAAATAAATCTTAAAAAAAAAAGGCAATAGGAAAATGGTCAATATACTGTGGCTACATGTGATAGAATAACATATAAACATTAAAAACCATGATTTGAAAACATATTTAATGAATGGCAATGTACTCAGCATACGGTACTAAGTAAAAGAAGCATATACAATAGAACTTCAATTTGTCTTAAATAAAATATACATGTGAGATTTTTTTAATTGGAAAAAATATACCAAAATAATATTCCAGTTAAATTAAGGGACATCTTTAGTTGCTACTTTTTCCTATGAGGAAAAAAAGAAAGAAAGAAAAAGAGGGCCTAAAGTCAAAGTCCAAGATAAATAATAGAAAGATATCGTGAGGGAACTTTGCTTCCTTAAACGAATTCAGGCACCCAGACTTCCGGACACAGACAGAGTTCATCCCAGGGCACTGATAGGGAGTCAGAGAAGAGATTTTTGCATTGGATTAGAATTCTAAACCTTCTACTATCACCTTCAGGTTCTAAAACCCTATGATTTTTAGTGTTTTCTTCCAGGGATTGGTTAATGTTTCACTGGAATATAGACTAGGGTAATTTTCTTTTGTATTCTATGCTCTCCAAATGAACATATATTACTTTCCTAAGTAGAATAAGTAAACTAATTAATTAGTTAATTAATAATATAGTTCAATCACTTACTTTTTCAAAATCTTCCCTATAAAGACACACATTTACCAACACTAGAAAACAGAATGCACAAGTACTCAAGAATAATTCTGAACAAGAAGTTCCAAAAATATTTTAAATAAAGGCAGTCTCCCAAAGTATCTCCATTGAATCACTTTGCATTCATTTTGATGTATATATTTTGACATGTTAAGGTATCTTAAAATAAAATTCTACTGATTTATGTTAACATATCATTTGTTTAACAATTTGAAGGAATAATAGATAAGCTTTTAAAAGAGAGACACAATCAATAAATGTCATTTTATTCCTATGTGCTTACAAGAGATCTGTACTAGCTATCATGCTTGGAAAATAATCAGATTCCAGATCTTTTGGGAAGTTCTATCTCTTCACATAATAGATGCCAAAAATAAATTATAATACTATAATACAAAGGGGTATTAAGTGTAACTGTAAGGTTGGTGTTTATAGATATAAAAGAACCTTAGCAATCATGACATCCAACTTCCCAATCTCCTAGAAACCACAGTCCAGAGAGGTGAACTGAGTAGCCCATGTTCTTAGCTAGCACTTTCTCCTAGCACAGTTGCATCTGTAAAGTAATCTCTTCAAATTTTCCTGCCTGCTGGATTTACATAATGTAATTATCACCAACATCTTTCACACTAAACTTTTAACCTCACAAGAGAAAGACAAAATTTTAATGGAATGAGGGGCAGATGATCCAACAGGCAAATCTCTGAGCTCTCATAGCTCTCATTCATCCAACAGAAATATATTGAGTGCCTCTAGAATGTCATGTTCTATGATAGGGCTGCAGTTCCTGCCTGCAGGGAGCTCACAGATTAGCCGTCCTCCCACATCCATACAATTCAGAAAGCCATGGAGTATGAGAAGGCGTGCACAGGGTACTGTGGAAGCAGAGGAAAATAGCATCTGATCAGATTAGGCTAATCAACTCACATCTGAAAGGCAGATGGGAATGTAGATGAGGGAAGAAATAGGAGATAGGAAAATAGCATTCTGGACAGGGGACCCATGGCAAAGCACAGGAGTAAGAAAGTATGGCAGAGTTTGTGGCCTGCAAGAAGTTCAACATGGCTGGATTTCCGATGCCTATGGGAAAGTGGAAGCAGGGGAAGCAATAGAGAAGGTTGAGACCACTGTACTGTTAATAATGTGATCGCTTTATTATACATTATTATACAGTACAGAGGATTTCCTAGGGCTGAAAAATTATTTTTTTAATTTAAAATATTAAATTTTATTGTTAAAATATCCTGTGTTTTGGGAATTGAGCAAGAAAGAGAGCATCAACACCCTGATAGGTAGCAATTGACTTCAAGCTACTGTCAGATGCTCCTTCTCAGTTTCAGGTAGAAATATGGAAAAAGCAAAGGTCCTCACATAGAGACTGTGAGATGCTCCCACATTCACAATCTTTCTGAAGAACTCTGAGAATTAAAGCTTAAAAGATGATGGCACAGTAACAAAAATATCTTACACAAAAGGAAAGCTATTATCCGTTTTGTATTTTGAATAGATAAGCAAAGAAACCCAATACTATATTAAAATGTAGTAAAAGTACTGTGAAAACCTTTAGGTCTTGGTAGTTTTGACAGAAGTGATAAGAGAACAACTAGTCTGGGTTCCAGGAAAACCCTAGAAGCTTAAAAAATGTATACAAAAGCAATTGCTATATTTAAGTCAGTAACATCTCTTAACTTCAATCCTAGGATTATTAAGAAAATTAGCAGATACCATAACAGTGTTTTTTACCACAGAATCAGAGGAGGGTCAGTGGTATGCTGATAAATGTTTAATATTTAGCTCTTCAGAAAACATATTGCATGAAAGCTATATTTTATATATACCATAGTTCATTATAAATTTTATAGATACAGAGTATTAGTATATAATTTACAAATAAAATAAAATATACACAATTCTTTATAACTTCCATATAGCTGATTCTTTCATTAATTTTTGCCAAATTCTCTTATCTGTAGTATACATATGGTTGCAATTAACCAATGGGTGTAGTATAATCAACATGAATGTTAGATGATTTTTTATTTTACACTAGGAGTAAGACAACTCATCACTCACTTATCAATGACAAAAGTGATTTTCTTGCTAAGTCAGATAATTGTTTTTGAATATTAGAAGATTATTTCCACAGTTTTAGTGCTATTCATGACGTAATGCTACAGACAGAAGACACTATTAAGTTTATTTTTATTTATTTATTTTTTTAATATTATTATATTTTATTGTTAAATTTAATGAGGTGACATTGGTTGGTAACAATCAGACAGTTTTCCAGTGGACAACTCCACATCACATCACCCATGCATCCCATTATGTGCCCAGCTCCCAGAATCAGGTCCCCCTCCAACCCCATAT
>PVKE010048223.1:0-11661 GCA_004027555.1 Craseonycteris thonglongyai | reverse complement strand
CTGTTGAGTTAGCAGGTATAGAAGAACAGGCTGTGTGGCCACAGATTAAAAACTATCTAGAAGTAAGGTGACCAGATTTTAACATTGGTAAAGCAGGACACCATTGACCGGGGGGGAGGGGGTTCTTCATTAAAAATTTGGTCTATCTCCCGCCATTCCCTAGCTTGTCGTGCATTCTTTCCAAAAATCGGGACTTTTTAAAAATGCCATGGGACGTGGGACAAATTGTTAAAAATCGGGACTGTCCCGCCAAAAGCGGGACATCTGGTCACCTTATCTAGAGAGTAATTTACATAAAAAGTTACTCAGTTATTCATAACAATAACATTATAATGAAAACGAGATACATCCTTAATTTGTTTGGAAACTTTGGTAAAACCCACAAATTTACACAGTGAAGTAATGTTTTACACTTGAATGAAATACATACCAGGTGGTTTATAGGAATATGAATGATGTTTTGGGTTCAATTAGGGGAAAAAAATTTTTTTAACAAGAGGATAAGGTTTTTTCTTCTTAAGCCCCTCTGGACAGACAGAAGTCAGAAATATTCATCACTCTGGAAGAGGAGGAGTTAGTTTGGAGTCCATCGGTGTCATTCAAGCCAGAGTCAACAGGCTTATGACCATCTACCGTACTTCCAAGACTGTTTATTTCCAAATAAACATTTGACTAGAAGACCTAATTTCAATTTTCTCTTGACTAGGAAACATTACTGCAAAGGTATTATGACTTCCTTCAGCAACTACTTCAGTCTTAAGAGGATCAGCAGTAAGGATATGTTTGAGCTATACTTTTGGCCCTACTTTCAGCTCAGTGGAGCCAAAGCCTCCTATCCTGCTTGTTACAGGAGGAGGGGTATCTCTAATTGGTGCCATTACCCTTTCTGATAGATCATGATTAATCGCACGATGCAGTCTTGTGCATTAGGGTGATAAATTCAGATACAACATTATGCAGTAATACCCACATTTCACTAATGTAATCTACATCAATTATTTTGCCCATCATTTGCCGACCTTTTGCTTAGGCTAGATCGAGATATGATGCAACTGAAATGACCAGTGGGAATTTCAATTCCTAATCCTGTAGGGGCAGTGACAGTCCACTCATGAGGTGTATCAACCAACCATTTCTAGAGTTCTTAGGTTGTTACCAGCTGACTCCAGAGTTCCCAGATATGGGGGTTGGGCACATTCATCTATGGGTCACCATTGTAACCTTTGTTCAAATGTTTTTCTAATCTGTAAATTATGCATTGTCATATGGCCAAGGGGCATAGTATCCCCTAAAGGTCTATTTTTTAACTGTTGTAAGGCCAGAGGTAAATTATCTTTTGAATGCTGATAGAAATTTTGTACTAATTTTCTTAGTTTTTCTTTTAGTAAGCCATTCATTCTTTCAATTGATGCTGATGCTTGTAGATTAGATACCATAGTAAGGGATATGACACAACCATTCTGTGCCATGTTGGTGGCAGAATGCCTGTATCTCCTTAAAGTGAGATCCATTATCACTCTGAACTTATGTTGGTGTTCTATAAAATTATTACTTCTAACACTTTGCAAGTATTTTTTTCAGTGACCTGATCAAAAAGAATGGCCACCAATACTCCAGAATAGGTATCAACACAGATGCAAATATATTGGCATCCCTTACATTTTGGCAATGGACCAATGTAATTAATTTGCTACATTTGAGCAGGCATATTGCCTCTGGCCAATTCTGTCACAGTTTTTGGAGGGGATCACTGTCAATCCTTCTGATGTACTTCACACTGATTATTAATCTCCTTTAATACTGAGTGGGAAACAAATTCCCTGTTGTTGCCCACCTGTGCATAGTCTGTGGCCATAGGTGTTCAGTTTGGTAATGGATTCATTTCACCAGTGCAGCTTCCTCATTATCTTCTTGTGAAGTGGTGGCCATATTTGCCAGCTGGTCAGCAGTTTGACTGTGCTGACATTCAAGAATATCCTCCTTGGTATGGGTGGCTACAAGAAAACCAGACATACTAGTTTTCTGTACATTTTCCCAGATTTCTTCCCATAATGGTTTCCCCAAATTTCTCTCCGATGGATCTCCCAATTGTTGATTTTCCGTGTGGGCATCCAGGTAGCTGATCTGTTCGCTACAGCCCAAGAGTCAATGCATTAGCCCAAACAACAACAGTATGCCAGGGAAGCTGGGATGGCTCAGCGAGTTAAGTGCTTGCTCTGTAGCCCTGGGGACCGAGGATCGAATCCCGGCCTCGGCCCGTGTGGACCCATATGATGAACTGGGGTGTGCTTCCCATGTAGGAGACCCCCAGTTTGGTTCTTGCCCCCCAGTTCAGCCCCTGGTTCAAGGCACTGAGGAGGTATGCCTCCCATGTGGGAGGCCCCCAGCCCAGTTCCTGCCTGTGTGCCCCCCCCCCACCTGTGTGGAACAAAACCATGTGGAAAACTGATGATGTACAACTATGGAGGCTGCTCTGGGCTCTTCCCCTTCTCTCTCTCTCTCTGTCTCTGCCTCTCTCTGTCTCTGTTAAAAACAATAAAATAAATCTAAAAAAAATTAAAAAATAACAGCGTGCCAATTACCTGGAATTTTTTGGACATGTTTAATCAAAGTAATAATATCAGGCACAGCAGTATATAAGGACCGAGTAACTTTATTCACTCCCCTATAATCTATAGTCATGCACCAGGACCCATCTCTCTTTTACACTGGCCAGACTGGACTATTCCAAGGGAAGGTGCTGGGCACCAAGACTCCAGTGTTCACATAATCCTGTATTGCATCTTCAATTTCTTGTTGCCCTCCCAGTATGAGGTACCGTTTTAATGTCACAACATGGGTAGGTTCAGGCTACACAACTGGAATTATATGCATGTGCCCCACAGGCTCAGGAGAGATTTTAAAAGTGTGTACTGTGAATTAATACCTCCCATTTTTTCAATTTAGTGACACACCTCTAAGAATATCTATTTCAATTATGCATTCTTTAATGGGAATGATTACTACAGAATATTTTCTTTGGGGAAGCTGTCCAACTTTCATAGTTAAGAGTAACTTGTTTAGCTACAATTTTGGTGCTCCCAAGACCAAAAACAGCCAAAAGGCAACCTGTAAATTTTTGTGGGTTCCTATAAATCAGAGAGGCCTCCACTATGGTGTCAATCAAAGCTCTAACTGTACTATGTGACCTATTTTTCCAATAAAAACTCAAATGAATACGTGCATGATAATCTCTTCTAGTAACGCTTATTGACACCAAAGTTTGGCCTAATCCCTATGGCGTAGACTGGAGGTAAGGATTCAAAACAGGGTATAAACACTGATGTGGAAGAAATGAAGCACTAAGTTTCATGGATTCAGATTTCTATTTTTGTTTATACTTTGCCTTTCTTGTATGTTTTATCTTTTCTTTATATAGCTTCCACATATCCAAAGTTGGAATCCTATCTATTTCCTCTCTTTTTGCCCCAGCCTTTAACAAATCTCTTAGAGACTTTATTGGGATTCAGGGGTAACTCATTGGAAGGCTGTGTGCTCTGTCTCTAATCCCTTCTATCCCCTGAGTCATCCCATCTAGGATGGCTTCCAGTGGGTTTCTTGTTTTACTCAGAAGGGAAGTCATCATCAAATTCCGGTAAGTATGCAGAGCGGTGCACACCAACACATTAAGATGAGGGACCCCCAAGAGGGTATCAAAGTACGTATCTGCCTCCCCTATCATAATAGCCAATTTCACGACTTCCTCCTTTAACTTCATAATGCCATCTTGCAGTGTATACCATGGACGGTCATTAGAGGGCCATGAAGAATCACTTGGATATTGGCAAGCATAACCCTGTGCTGCAAGGACCAACAGATTAGTCTGTTTCTCCTAACCTTGAGTATGACAATCCCTAATAGTTGCCTGCACATGTGGGTTGGAAGTTATAGATACAAATTTCAAACAATCAGTAGAGTCTAATACTATTCCTCCAGTCGCTTGAATCATTATTTGGATCATCTAGGACAGGTGATGGAAGCTTCACCTGGTTTCTGGGTGACTCAAAACAATATATTATTAATTTCTTATTGAGAAAAACCTTCAACTGCAGTTTCCCCTGCTGCATATCCTGTAGTAATATCCCTTGCTTCCTGCAGTAATATCCCTTGCTTCCCACCAGCACACAATAGGATGTGCACTGAGCAGGTGTTTTCTCTCATCTTCCCGTTTAGCCTCCTCCTCCTCCAGTTCATCCCAATCCACCTGATCATCATCTGTGTCATCCCAAATATCCCTATCCTAAGCATCAGGGTCCCAATCTGCCTTATTGGTGTCTATAATAGCATGCACCTTTTGAGAATTTACCTTACCTCACCTTTTCTTATATTTATACTTAGCAACCCTAATAGCTGCAGTCTCAGCAATAGTCTGATAATTTCTAGCCTGATCAGCCAGAAAGCAATTTTAACATTGTATCATGGACAAATGACTTTGTAAGTCACAAATTTCTTTTTTCATTCCCAATTACTCTTAAGCAGGCTTTCTTTACTGTCTCGCATTTTGTGGTAAGCAGTTAAAATCACCCAACTGCAGTGAACTACCGACTTCCTTTCCTTAGTGCTGACAGTGTGCAGTCAAGTCAGCAGCTACAGAGGTTCAGCGTTAGCAACCCATGCCTCCCAATTTTCAGTGAGGCCAGAGCCCCAAGCCCATTCCTGGGCCAATTGAGGGTACAGGAGTTCTTCCCAACCCGACACGAGGGGCATGGGAGCCTTAGTGTCTCCTTTTCTCCCAAATGGCATGGCGGTCACGTATTCTGCCAACTATACCATGATGTAACAACAAAGGCCTGCATCTTAATTGGCTACAGAAGTTGGCGGTCAAATACACATTCACAATGCACACTGAGATAGAGTTGGGGCAGCAAAACATTATTTATCAGAATATTAGGTAAGACAGACAGAGGAGAGCAAGATACGAGATAGAGTAACAGCAAGTCCTCATCACCCAAAGAGTGTTTCCAAAGTGCAGGGGAACTGAGGCAGCAACTTGGCTTCAGTGGTGTCCGGCAAACATCCCCATCACAGAGTTCCAAAAGTTCTAACTAGGGTTCATTGGGCTATCATTTTTATATGATTTTTTAACAACAGTGTTGGATTTATATGGTGTCACTGTGTTATAGATTACTATAGCAATGGGGCAACCTAGTGAATGTGATCACTATAGCAACAGGGCAATTTTATGGGTTCATTCATGCATGCCACTGGCAGGTCAGCGACTGGCCAACCAGGAAGGTTGGCAAGGCCATTCCGAGTTCACTACTGCTGACAGGGAAGTCAATACTCAGGTGCTGACTGGGCAGAACATTCCCAGAACACAACACATGGAGGGCGCAAAGAGGCATCTAATTCATATATGATTTACTTTACACTGATGACCAAATCTATAATGTTATTTCTAATGCCCATGCATTCGTAATAATTTTCTTTGTAGTTAATGCCAGTTATAATCAGAGGGTTTGGAAATTGACTAGTTCCACTGGTAAATGGTGCACCAGATATAACATTCCCTCCAATAAACAACAGAGTTTCTGACTACTTCATCCCTCTTTCCTACTTTTAGTAGCCTCTTCCACAGTAGAAGTGGGTGTCGGTACAGGCTGAACTGTGTATCCCCTCTAGCCGGCAATTTAGCCATGCAGGGGCCTCAGTAGACCTAGCTATTTTCTCTTTTCATTTAGCCAGCGCATCTTCCATTCTAGGTGCTGTTAACTTTAAAACCACAGTTATTCACATAAAGCCTCCAGTTTTGTCCCAGTACCAAACACCATTACTGTACTTTCCGGTGTATAAGACGACCGGGCGTATAAGATGACCCCCTAATTTTACAGTTAAAACATAGGTTTAGGCCTATATTCACTGTATAAGACAACCCCCCACTTCCGAGGCTGTAGTCTTATACAGCGAATATAGGCCTAAACCTATGTTTTAACTGTAAAATTAGGGGGTTGTCTTATACGCTGGAAAATACGGTAGTCATCTGATCAGTCCTGATTATAGCCATACTACTCCTACTATCTCTTCCAGTTTTAACAGCCAGAATTCCCATGCTATTGACTGACTGCAACTTAGATACAACATTCTTTGATCCTGCCAGATGAGGAGACCTCATCCTTTATCAACACTGATTCTGATTCTTTGGTCATTCTGAGGTCTATATTCTCATCCTACCTGGATTTGGAATAATCTCACACATTGTAACATACTACTCAGGAAAAAAGAACACTTCAAGTATACAGGAATAGTCAGAGTCATATCAATCAGATTCCTTGGGTTTATTGTATGAACCCACTATATATTCACAGTAGGCATAGAGTTGACACACCGGCCTACTTTACTTCTGTCACCATAATCATTGCTCTTCCCACAGGAGTTAAAGTATTTAGCTGACTAGCAATCCTACGTGAAGGTAATATTAAATGATCTCCTGCCATATTATGAGGCTTTGAATTTTTTTTCTTTTATTTATTTATTTATTTATTTTTTTACAATAGGAGGGTTAACTGGAACTGTTCTTGCTAATTCATCCCTAGACATTGAACTTCACGACACATACTATGTTGTAGCACATATCCACTATGTACCATATTTTCCGGCATATAAGATGACCGGGCGTATAAGACGACCCCCTAATTTTACAGTTAGAACATAGGTTTAGGCCTATATTCGCTGTATAAGACTACAGCCTCGGAAGTGGGGGGTAGTCTTATACAGCGAATATAGGCTTAAACCTATGTTTTAACTGTAAAATTAGGGGGTCGTCTTATACGCCGGAAAATACAGTACTATCATTGGGAACAGTATTGGCCATTATAAGTGGATTTGTACAATGATTCCCACTATTCTTAGGCTATATACTAAGTACAACTTGAGCAAAGATTCACTTCCTAATTATACTTGTAGGCATAAATATGACTTCCGTCCTTCCCTCAACACTTCTTAGGCCTGTTGGGAATACCACGACAATACTCTGACTACCCAGATACATATACAACATGAAATAGCATCTCATCCATGGGCTTACTCATTTCTCTAACAGCAGTTATCCTAATGGTGTTCATGGTGTAAGAAGCCTTCACATCCAAACGAGAAGTCTCAACAAGACTACCACAAATCTAGAATGACTTCACAAATGCCTATCACCATATTATACATTCAAAGAGGCCACTTAGGTAAACTTAAAATAAGAAAGGAATTGAAACCTCTTAAACTGGTTTCAGGCCAACATCATATCCCTCATGTTTTTCTCCACAGTGAGGTACCAGTAAAATTTACACAACTTTGTCAAAGTTAAATTATAGGGTCAACTCCTTTATACCTTTATGGCAGGGGTGTCAAACTCAATTAAAACACAGGCCATTTGGTGCAACAGGCAAGATTCACGCGGGCCACATCACATTTACAAACATTGCCGGAACTGAGTCAGCGCATTTATACATGGCACTATATACGTGGCATTGGGCCACATGTATACTCGTCTTCAGTAGTTAAAGTGTTAACGAGGGAATTGTGTGTACGGTATTGCCTCGATCTCCCCTAAGCGCTATTTTCTTCATAACAATTTTTTCTATATTCATTTTATTTCAGAGCATCATGGACCACAAAAAATTACCCCAGGCCACCAGTTTGACACCCCTGCTTTATGGCATACCCCTTTTGACTAGGCTCCAAGATGCAACTTCCCCTATAATAGAAGAACTTTTACATTTTCATAACTATGCACTAATAACCATCTTCCTAATTAGCTCTCTAGTTCGTACATCATCTCATTCACACAAGTACAATGGATGCACAAGAAGTAGAGACTCTTTGAACCATTTTATCAGCTATTATCCTAATTATAATTGCACTTCCATCCTTATGAATTCTATATATGACAGACGAGATTAACAACCCATCCCTTACTGTTAAAACTATGTGTCACCGATGATACTGAGGTTATGCATACATAGACTATGAAGGCCTTAATTTTGATTCCTGCACGATCCCAACATCATCAGACTTAAAGTCAGGAGAACTGCACCTTTTAGAAATGGACAACCTAGTAGTATTCCCAATAGAAATGACTGTGCATATATTGATCTCCTCTGAAGACATCCTACATTTGTGAGCCATTCCATGCCTAGGTCCAAAAATGAATGCTTGGGGAAGCTGGGATGGCTCAATGGATTAAGCGCTCACTTTGCAGCCCCGGGGACAGAGGATTGAAGCCAGGCCCTGGCCCATGTGGACCCATCCATATGCTGAACTTGGGAGTGCCCCCAGTTCAGTTCTCACTGGGGTGAGACCCCAGCCCAGTTCCTGCCCCATGCAGCCCTGCACCCACCTGTGGAATGAAACTATGTGGAAAAACTGATGATGTGCAACTATGGAGACTATTCTAGGCCCTGCCCTTTCTTTCTGTCTCTGTATCTCTCTCTCTCTCTCTCTCTCTCTCTCTCTCTCTCTCTCTCTCTCTCTCTCTCTCTCTCTCTCTCTCCTCTCTTACTCTCTGTCAAAAACAATAAAAATAAATGTTTAAAAATTAATGCTATTCCTGGACGCCTAAACTAAATCACTATTATATCAACATGACCAAGTCTATACTACAAACAATGCTCCAAGATCTGTGGTTAAAACCACAGCTTTATGCCTATTGCCCTAAAATGTGTCCCATTAAAGCACTTTAAAAATGATCCTCATCAATGCTATAATGTTGTTAAGAAACTAAATAGCATTAACCTTTTAAGTTAAAGACTGGGAGCCCTAATCACTCCTTTATGAGCTGCCACAACTAGACACATCCAAATGACTAATTACAATTATATCTATATTCCTGACAGTATTTACTATAATAGAACTAAAAATCTCAAAACAAATTTACTACTCTAACCCAGACCCAACGACAATTAAGACACTGCAGTACTCTACCCCTTGAGAAGAAAAATGAATAAAAATTTATGCTCCTCTTTCATTACTCCTACAATAATAGTCCTCCCTATTGTTATCTTAATTGTAATGTTCCATAGCATTCTATTCCCCACAAAAAATTGACTAATCAAAACCCACCTACTAGCAATTCAACAACAACTTCATCTAACATCAAAACATATAATAACTATCCACAATAGCAAGGGCCAAACCTGCTCATTATATGCATCAGCTCAATAAACTTATTAGGTCTACTGCCCCACTCATTCTCACCCACTACATAACTGTGCAAAAAACTAGGAAGCTATTCCTTTATGAACAGGAACAGTAATCCTGGGCTTCCACAACAGAACAAAATTTTATCGCACCCACTTTGTAACCACAAGGAATGTCCCTTCTTTTAATTCCTATATTTGTAATTATTGAAACTATTACTCTATTTATTTAACCTATGGCCCTAGCCATAAGACTAAAAGCCAACATTACTTCAGGCCACTTTTTAATTCACTTAATTGGAGGGGCTACACTAGCTCTACTGAGTATGAGCACAGTTCCAGACCTCACTGCATTTATTATTCTAATCCTACTGACCATTTTAGAGTTTGTGGTCACCCTCATTCAAGCCTATGTCTTCATCTTACTAGTTTATACTTACACCACAACACATAACCACGCACCAAACTCAGGTCTACTATATAGACAACCCAAGACTCTGTCCCCTAATAGGAGCTCTCTCTGCCCTTGTTATGACATCTGGCCTAGTAATATTATTTCGTTTAACTCCACACTACTATTAATCCTAGGTCTAACAACAAATATATTAATTATATATCAGTGATGATGAGATATCATCTGAGAAGGGACATTCCAAGGCCACTACATACCAATCATCCAAAAAAGGCCTTTGATATGGCATAATCTTATTCAGTGAATCAGAAGTATTTTTCTTCTCTGGATTCTTTTAAGTTTTCTATTACTCAAGTCTTGCCCTCCCACTTCTAAATTAGGAGGCTGCTGACCCCCTACAGGCATTATCCCTCTGAACCCCCTAGAAGTCCCTCTCCTCAACATATCCATTCTATTAGCTTCAGGAATATCTATTACCTGAGCCCACCATAGCCTATAAGAAGGAAACTGCAAACATACTCTTCAAGCCCCATGTATTACAGTTGTACGAGGAGCGTACTTTACCCTATTACAAGCCTTAGAATATTATGAAACTCCTTTTACAATCTCAGATGGAATATATGGCTCAACTCTCTTCCTGGCGACAAAGTTTCACAACCTATGTACACGTCATCATTGGCTCTACTTTCCTTACTGTACGCTTCCTGCACCAATTAAATTTCACTTCACATCCAGCCACCATGTCGGATTTGAAGCCGCCACATGATACTGACACTTTGAAGAAGTAGTTTGACTATTCTTATATCTATCTATCTATTGATGAGGCTCTTATTATTTTAGTATTAACTAGTATAATTGACTTCCAATCAATTAGTTCTTGCACCACCCAGAAAATAATAACCCTCATTAACTTTACTAACAAACACCCTACTAGCCTCACTTCTCGTAATCATCACATTCTGACTCCCCCACACAAATGTATGCTCAGAAAAATCAAGTCCATATGAATTTGGGTTTGATCAAAGACGTTCAGCATACCTCCCCTTTTCCATAAAATTCTTCCTAATGGCTATCACATTCCTTTTGCTTGATCTAGAAATTGCTCCGCTTTTTCCTCTCCCATGAGTAGCCCAAACTAACAAACTGAAGACCATATTAGTTATGTCGCTAGTTCTAATCTCTTTATTAGCTCTCAGCCTAGCCTACAAATGATCCCAAAAAGGATTAGCAGGAACTAAATAATGATAATTAGTTTAGAAAAAAAACAACAACATTATTTCAACTCATTAGACTATTGATAACATTCATAATTATCAAGTGTCTCTAATCTATATTAATTCTACACCTGTACAAGCATTCACAGTGTTTCTAGTGGGCCTAGTGCTATGTCAATCCCACTTAATATCATCTCTACTATGTCTAGAAGGCATAATCTTTGTCATAGTATCAGTAATAATCTTAAGCACTCACTTAACCATGACCAGCATAATACCAATCATACTATTAGTCCTTGCAGCCTGAGAAGCTGCTCTTGGCTTATCTGACACCTATGGTATACATTACATCCAAAACCTAAACCTCCTACAATGCTAACAATTATTATTCCAACCACTATATTAATACCATTAGTCTGACTCTCAAAATGTTCCATAATTTGAATTAATTCCACAATATATAGCCTGCTAATTAGCCTCGCAAACTTATTATACTGAACCAATTGGGGAAGCTGGGATGGCTCAGTGGGTTAAGCGCTCACTTTGCAGCACCAGGGACCAGGGATCGAGTCCCAGCCCCGGCCCGTGAGGAACCATATGCTGAACTGGGGAATTCCCCCAGTTCAGTTCTCTCTCTGTCTCTGTATCTCTCCCTCTCTCTGTCAAAAATAAAAATAAATAAATAAATAAAATAATAATAATAAAATAAAATAAATGAACCAATTTAGTGATAACAGCCTAAACCTCTCCCTAATATTCTCAGACTATCTGCCCCCTTACGAATATTAACAACAGAACTCCTGCCACTTACACTAATCACTAGTCAATGTCATCTAGCTAAAGAATCACTAACCTGAAAAAAATTATAAAT
>PVKE010048222.1:0-11662 GCA_004027555.1 Craseonycteris thonglongyai | reverse complement strand
AGGGAGATTTTATTTAGCAGATTCGAATCTGGGCTGCCACCCCGGTTTCATCCGGGAGCAACAAGCCCTGACTTACACCAAGTTTTTCCTTTTATTCACAATTCAAACAGAGGGGAGGGGTGCCGAGTGCGCGATTCTATTGGTGTCATGCAGAGTTTAAGCCTTACAGTTGCATACCTTAGCTAAGAGCAACAGCCTTTATCCTTGAACATTTCGTTACTCCCTGATAAGACATTCTTTCAGTGGGCTGGCCCATCTGCTTTGATCAAGGCCTCAGTAATTTCTTACTGTCCTACACAAACCAACAAAACACATGTACAAATCAGAACACAAAAGACCCATAGATATGAGAAAAGACAGCCCCCCCCCCACCAATGGAGTTATCTTTCTTTGATATGAGAGGAATTGTGTACTTGGGGTTTGTTCAAATGGTCAACCAAAGTTTTTATCTGGAAGTTTTGAGAAGGTTATGTTACAATTTGCAGAAGAAACATCCAAAGTTGTACTAAACAGGAGACTGGTTCTTCCACCAGGACAGTGCACCTGCCCACACAGTGCTGAGTATTCAGCAGTTTTTGACTAAAAACAGCATGACCCCCATACCCCACCCTTCCCTAGTCACTGATCTCATCCTGAGCGAGGTATTTTTTGTTTGTTTCCCTGGATGAAAAAATTTCTCAAAGGGAAACATTTTGCTGATGTGAAAGAGGTGAAACAAAAAACAGCACAAGCACTAAAAGGCATCAAAAGCGAAGAGTTCCACAACTGTTTTGACCAGTGGGAAAGGCATCTCAATAGGTGTGTTGTATCAAACAAAGAGTACTTTGAAGGTGACTAAAGTTTAAACATATAAGACTAAATACACAACTTTTTATAAATAAATTCTGTGGGTTTTTTTTTGTCCCCCTTGTGTAGAGAACACGCTAATGGCTGTCAAAGGGAGGGGGTGGGTGAATATATTTAGAAATATATTCTAAAAATATATTTATTTTTAGAAAGCATACAGGAATTTTAGTGGTGGTGGCATTTACCAAACTGTATAGATGTCACAGAATTGCACACTAAAGTCACAAATTTCAGCAAATGTAAATTCTGTACCGATAAAACCAACTTAACAAAAGAAAACCGTCAGACCCATTTTTTACTTCTCTATTGCCCGAAACCCACGTTTGATAACCCACTGCTTAGGGAGTCTGTGGGGAAACAGGCACGCTTGCACACAATGTATAAACTGGTATCTCTAGAGAGCACAGTTTGGCACCACTTATTTTTTAAATATATTTATTTATTTTTGACAGAGAGAGAGAGAGAGATACAGAGACAGAGAGAACTGAACTGGAGGAGCTCCCAGTTCAGCATATGGTTCCGCACGGGCCGGGGCCGGGATTCGATCCTCGGTCCCCGGCGCTGCAAAGTGAGCGCTTAACCCACTGAGCCACCCCGGCTTCCCCTACCACTTATTAAAATTAAAATAAAAAGCATAAATTCTTAACTCAGCAAAAAATTCTTACCTTACTTGATCCTTGCTCATCTGTATGCATATTTACTGTTACTACATTGTATATAATTATAAATGATGGAAATCCAAATATCCACAGAATATTATACAGTAGCTCTTATCCACGGTTTTGTCTTTTGTGGGTTCAGTTACCTACAGCCAACCATAGTCTGAAAACAGACAATGGAAAATTCCAGAAATAAACAACTCCTAAATTTTAAATTATGTGCCTTTCGGAGTAGGGTGATGAAATCTCTAGCAGTCCCGCTCATCATACCTGGAATGTGAATTATCTCTTTATGTTAGCCAGCTGGTTAGTCTAAACTACCATTCAATTGTAGATCTCCAACCATCGACATTGTCATGACTCAGTGATCCAGGATCACCTGAAGCTGATGACCCTGCTGACGTTATCAGGTCAATAGCCTCACGCTATGTCCCAACGCCTACTTCAGGGGCATGCAATCTTTTGGCTTCCCTGGGCCACACTGGAAGAAGAATTAATTGTCTTGGGCCACAGATAATATACACTAGAACTTATGAAGCTGATGAGCTTACAAAAAAAAAAAAATATATATATATATATATATATATATATATGCATAATTTTTAAGTTTATGAATTTGTGTTAGGCGCATTCAAAGCCATCTTGGGCTGCATGCAGCCAGCCTGCGTGCCCTGGATTGAACAAGCTTGGCCTACTTCATCCTAGCACATAGGGGTTTTATAATCTCACATCAACACAAAGGTTGAGTATATTTTGAGACCACATTCACATAGCTTTTATTATAGTATAATTGTCTCATTATTAGTTATTGATCTCTTACTGTGCCTAATTTATAAATTATACTCTATCATAGGTATTTTTTTCTAACCCTAACCCTAACCCCTAACCCCTAACCCATCATAGGTATTTATGTATAGGGGAAAAAAATGTAATATATACAGGGTTTGGTACTGTTCCTGATTTCAGGCATCCACTGGGGGTCTTGGACCACATCCCCGTGGGTAAGGGAGGGGGCAACTGTACTGTGCAGCAGCAAAGATGGACACTTCTTATGGAATGATCTAAATACAATGTTATCTGTGTAATAATATGTACAATATACTAAGGTTTTGGTTGAAAAAACCTGTGTGTGCTGTGTGTGCTTTAAGAAACATATAATTGATCATGGGGGAGGGGTTGCAAACAAGACAGCTGGGGAGAAATGGATGTTAAATCATTGAAACGGAGGGAAGTCTGTAGCCTGAAGAGCTGACATTTCTTACCCACATACAGTTTAATACTAACTTGTTCAGTGATGATTGGGGAAAATGCCGCTATTTTGTATTCATAGGTGCTAGGAGAAGAAGCTGAGAGGCCAGACACCAAGGACGCTAAAAGTGCTGACCCAGAGCTGACGAGTGGGTTCCCCTGCAGACGTTACCACCCTCCAATCCCACGCCTCTTAGAGGCGAACAGCCCATTACACTGGCCGAGCGTGTCCAGACAGACAGGGATAACAACAAACACACAAAAAGGTACAAAGGAAGCAGGTCAGGCACTTAATTGGGCTCTTCGAAATAAATTTAGCACACCAATATATGAGGATAAACCCCCTTTGTGAAAGCAGAGTGGAGGCAGCCCTGTTGCTGAGTAACAGCTTTGATTTGGGATAGAATTTGCAAACCTGCTGCTTTCTGACCAGCTTTGCGCTGCCCTGTAGTGTGTTTCTGTCTGTGTCGAAGATCTCACCGTCCTGGAGTCTGGGCTTGTGCGATGTCTTTGCGTCAGGGAGATGTTTGGGGATTTTCACATCATTGGTGTCAGTTTTGGTGGAGGTGGCAATGACAAATTTCTGGTGTGTTCTATGCAGAGGAACTCAATGGAGGGACAGAGGTATAGTCACGGGTAGCAAGCCACTGCTCAGCCGTTTCAGGCAAACCACTGTCTTGCCTCCTTGGCGCCCAGGGAGGGTGATCAGAATAGAAAGGTCCCGGCGGGATGCTCGCCCGAAGTTCTCACACGTGGACTTACCGTTTCTTGTGGCTCAACAGCTGTGGAGGCATAGCTTCAGTAGAATAATATCTAGGCACTTTGTGAAGTGTAACTACTCAGGCGCCACTATTCTTGTTGCCACCAACTGGTTTTGTGACAGTAGCAAGGACCCTCTTTCTTTTCAATCCTGGATTTAGCTGCTGAATCCTTCCCTCGTACTTGGCCTGTGGGGAATACATGGCTGATGGGGAATGTCTGCTGATTCCTCTGAGCAGGACAGGGCTGCTGCTGCAGTGGGGCTTCCCCGTCTTAGGCGTTTTGGCCTTGGGGTTACCCTTCTTAACCTTGCCACCAGCATCAGCCTTCTTCCGGTGTCTATTCTTAGTGTCCAGCTTCTCAGCACCCCGCCTGCCCGCCATCCACCAATACCTCGCAAGATGGGAAATAGAGCTGCCAAAATATTCTTAATCATTCCCCCTCAGTTGAATATAGTAGTGGTTCCCACTTTTCTTCTATGATTCTTATTGCCAAAGCTAATTGTGCTAAATCTATTACTATTTAATCAACTACTCTCAGTGCTTGGCATTTGATCTAGAGCAGTCCTTAAAAATATAACAAGTACCCATCACGCTTCTTTAGCAAAATATTTTTTAAGAACCTCTACATGTAAGAATATTTTTTCTTGAACTGAGCAAGTGAAATCCTTAAAGAAACTTGTAAAAGCCTTATAGTACTTAATTTCCCATAAATATAGAAAGTTCGGGAAAGCAGGTATTTCTGGTTGTGTGACCTTAAGCAAGTCCCTGTCCTTCCCTGAGGTTGAGTTTCACATCATAAAGGATGGGGCTGGAAGAGGGTCCTTATCGCCTCTGCCTCTAATACTGTTTTCTGTCCCTGGGAGGAGGAGGCTTTACCTCTTCCCAGGGCTGCTATTTGCACCCCTCTCCCTGTCTAAAGGGCCAGGGTTGTAGACAGAGCCCTGGTTGGAATCTCAGCTCTGCTATTCACCTGTAACCTCATTTCTGCCTTGTAATCTCTCAGGAGCATCTGTTTCCACATTGTAAAGTGGGAGTAAATGACTATGAGGGCGCCGCTGGCTATAAGATCTACCTTTTTGCTTCTTCCCACAGCAGCGTGCTGGAGGTGAGTCTTGTCAGCCAGACCCCCTCTGTGTCCCTGGCTGCTTGCAGAACATCCCAAAGCGAGAGGAAAACCACCAGCCTCTTCCCACAGGGGACTTAGTTGCCTGTTGCCCACACACTTCCCATGAGTACGCCTGCCGCAGACCAAGCAGAGGGAATGGAGAGAGAGGGAAACCAGCAGTAGGGCTTCCCCATACTTTTGGGACCTCAGATTCTCTGGTCAGAGAGGACATCCCCTCCCGTGGGACTTTAGGTGCCTGTTCAGCTGTTGCTGCCACTGCCACTGGAGGTTTGGCCGGGAAACGGGGGTGAAAGATAATGGACAAAACAACAACAATAAATGTTGATTTTCTTACTCAACTTAACCCCTCGGAGCCTTTGTTTGCTCCTGTGGCCAAAACTAGAGAGCTTTTGGAGCTCTTTCTGTCTGTACCCAGACCCCAGCTCTAGGTTTTAGGCCAGGAGATGCCAGAGGGGGGAA
Organism: Craseonycteris thonglongyai; assembly: GCA_004027555.1. Taxonomy (NCBI): domain Eukaryota; kingdom Metazoa; phylum Chordata; class Mammalia; order Chiroptera; family Craseonycteridae; genus Craseonycteris; species Craseonycteris thonglongyai. The sequence goes on along the minus strand of PVKE010048222.1, from coordinate 6,563 downwards.
AGAAGAGAACTCGCTGCTGGTTGACATTCAGAATCTGGTCTTCTTCCCCAATCCGCCTGCCAGCGTTTCCTTTCAGAGTCTCAGACAGCAGGCCTCAGTCTAGAACAGAGATGCTCCTCTCCGGATTGTGCTCCTGAGGGTGTTCATGTGGGAGAATGCCACAGGTCAACCGAGGATTTCCCCTGGCCTAGGAAACTCACATTGGTCTTGTCACTTAATGGACATCTCCATGATGACCCAGTCCCACCCCCTCCACAAGCCCCACCTCAGGGGCGAACACTGTTTTTATTGCACACCTACTAAGCAGCCGGCCCTTTCACAGACAACCCCACAAATGAGATTTTATAGGCCCCCATTTTATAAACAAGGAAATGGAGGGTCAGAAAGGTTAGGCTACTTTCCCAAAGCCACAGAGAGAGATGGCAATGGACTCCAAATTCCAAGTGGGTGACTCGAGCCCCCACACAGATGCTGCACCAATACCCAGCGTGGATGCCAAACTGGATCCTGGGAGGCCAGCCATAGAGGACAACTGAAGAGACCGTGCGACTCTTTGGCACCTCTCCCGGTGCCCATTCATCTCGCAGAGTCCTCTGGCACCCTCTGCCTCCACTGAGCAGGGTGACCGTCCCTCCCAGTTCCTCTGCATTCCCATCTCTGCCCATTGCTCCTGGGTGTTGCTAATAGCATCCCTTTGCATGATCAGACGTGACCCAGGATGGACCCTAGGCTATGACAGAGTCACCCTACCACTGGGGGGTGCTCAGTCATGCATCCGGACATATGCTCAGCCTGTTCTCAGCACAGGACAAGCACTAGCTAGCCCAGCTCAACCTCTGCGGGGACCTGAAGATGATTCCTGAATCTTCCCTCAGCCTCTTCTCCAGCCTAAAGAATCTGCAGAGGGCTGCAAACTGCTGTGGAAAGGGCATCTGCTTTGGAACCCCGAGACCAAGGTTCTCTACTTGCCCCCTCTGGCTCACATTTAGTCTGTTTGAGCCTTAGTTTCTTCATCCATAAAATGGGCATAATAAACCATATATTGGAAGGTGGTTGTGAGGATTTGATGAAATCAGGAATGGAAAGCACTTGGCACAAACAACAGTTCCTCCTTTTGCAGGTGGGAGAAGCTGGAGACTAGGGATGTGGAAGAAGGTGCCGGGAGCGGGCCTCACTGCGGTGGAGCGCTCATCAGTGCACAGCGGCTGAAACACGTGTCCAAAGGCCAGGGTCTCAAAAGTGTGTCCACGATCGTAACAGCTACCGGGAGCTGCTCAGTTGTAACTTTGCAGAGAAAGAACCCAGGCCATTATCATCCCAAAGTTAGGGGGGCCTGACTGTGGGTGGTGAAAACTGGAGGCAATTTTTAAGTTCTTATCTTTTTCTTTTAAATATTCCAACTTTCTAAATCATGCATATGTGTGTGTGGGGGGGGGTGATTTTATACTTAGAGAAGATCAAATGTTATAGAACTAGGCCATTGTAATCAGTTTTTAGTGAGTTAGAAAGCTATTTTGGATGAGTGGATCCTGACTCCCTAAGCAGTCAACGGAGGAGCCTGGATGGAAACTCGGGCTTCTAGATTCCCAGTCAGAAAAGCGCAGGAAAGTGTGTGCATGTTCATTTGCACAAAAAATGACTCTGTCCCCGCCCACCACCACCACCACCCCCCCCACCCCCCGGGACTGTCTTGGGTCCGGGACTGTCTTGAGGACCCAGATTGCCAGGTGGTGGGAAGGGAGGCAGAGCAACCAGGGAGGACTAGATGGGTGTGGAAGGACCACCAGGGCCTCCTGCTCAGGACCCGCCCCTCCTCCCCTCCACTGGGCCCCAGTCTCTGCACGTCAATCCCAGAAAGGAGTCAGTGAGGCAGGTGCCGGGTGACATGGCAGAGGGGCAGCTGCAGAGGGAAAGAGGCTCAGAGTCGGTGCAGGTACTAAGAATTGAATGAATGAATGAATGAATGAATGAATGAATGAAGGGACAGGCAAAAAAGGACCAGAATCTTCTTGAGTCAGAGCAGAAGCCTGTCCCCCTGCTTAAATTGAGACATCTCTGAAGGGCCAGCTGGGTCTTGAGCTCCCAAAGGGATCCGCTAAGGCCTCTGGCGTGACAGCATCGCAGCCCAAATTCTTCCTCCGCCCAAGGCTGCATTCCCCACCCCTCACGAGTGTTTTCGGGATCCTGCCCCAGTTAACCACCTGCACGGAAATCGCCCTCTCCATCTATTTCCTGGGGACCTCAACTTAAGACAGTACCCTGTCCTATAAAGGAGGAACGAACGAAGTGTAATGAACAACAAAGCGTGCTCTCCGCACGTCGCTGCTCAGGTGTGACCGCATAGGGCCTGGCAGCATGGGCGTCTCCTGGGGGCTGGTGAGAAATGCATAGCTCAGGTCTCACCTCAGACCTGCTGGAATTCGGATCTGTACCTTAGCAAGGTCCCCAGGGGAAGTATGTGCCCAGAACATAAGAAGTGCCTCACTAAGAGATATCACAAAGGTCAGATGTGACGTTACACATATGGACTGACACACATATTATCCTCTGGCCACTAAATGGCAGTACTGTCCAATGAGATTTTCCAAATCGGCAAACAACTCTCGGCAAAATGCCAAACAAAATACGTTATGAAATTCCTTCAATTTACTCAACACTTGTGTTCTTGGAAAACTCAGTGCATCTTAAAGTTGTGCAAAAAAAACCACTCTTCCATGTGGGACGGAGAACATTTCCTTACTGCACATGATGGCTTCGCGTCTTGTAGTAGATTCCTGGTCCGTGGCTATGACGCCAGTGGCTTCTGTCACAGAGACCAGTGAAAACAGCCCCAGCACTTCCCAAATTGTCCGCTAGGGGTCATCACTGTCCTCGCTGAAAACCACTGGCGTCCTAGAGGAAACCCTGTGCATGGAACTTTGCAAGTTATTCATCTAATCCTCCCAATAAATTTAGGAATTAAGTGTTAACGATTCCCTCTCCTTAGCTAAGAAAATCAAATTCGGAGAAGTTAAGTAATTTGTCCAAGTTCACACAGCTAGCAGTTGGGGGAGCAAGAAAGATTTGAACCTAATTCTGCCTCTCACCGAATCCCATGTTTTCCCCAATGGGTTGCTTTGTAGGTGTTTGTAGGTGGTTACTAGGGTGTGGCCAGGTTTGTCTATAACACAAACGAATAAACATTCTTCAGGGCCCACCCTCTGTGTGGACGGACACAGGGCAACTGCAGGAACTTGAGGCTGAGAGCAGCTGGGCCTGCCTGGGGAATTCTCCCCTTACCTGCCTGTGCCCTCAGAGCCTAGGTGGGCCCCCTTCCTCGGGTGACACTCCAAGTGGCTCTCCACCCCCACATATCACAAAGACCCCTAGAAAGGCCAGCAGGCCCAGATCCAGGAGGCACCAGAGTGTCTCTGGGGGTCTGTCCCATCTTCCACAGCTGGACGCCAGACAGAGCAAAGAGTGTCTCAATATCCAGCTCAGGTGTCGTGCTGCTTGACCTTGAATTAATCTGACTGACAGCGAGCGTCTAAAGGACAGCCAAGTTTGGCAGGTGTAAGTGGGAGATGACAAAGGCAAGGAGGTGGGCACTGAGATGCAGGACTGGCGCACATTCCCCCAGTGGGCTCTCCCCTCACTGGGCCCAGTGCAGGAGGACAGCTGAGGGTCATTCTCTCTGCGTGCTTACACCCCTTCTGGCAGAATCCAGCTCAGAGGGTGTGCACAGCCCAACTGTGTTAGTCTAGCTCCTCCAAGAAGCAGTCACCAAGGTTGGGATCAAACCCCCAAGGATTTTATTTGGGGAAGTGTGAGAGAAAATAAGGAGGGGACCAGAGATATTGGGAGAGCCTTCAGCCACCATACTAGTCTGAACCTCAGTGAAAGAGAGAGGGTGGGAAGGTTGAATGAAGTGTCCTTGACCTCCGGGTCAGCTACAGAAGGTTCAACAAAGCTGTGGAAGAGTCCTGGAGCCGGTGTCTCCCAGGACCAGCTTAACTTCTGGGTCATGGTCACTGTTTGGGAGCTAAGGGCACTGGGGATTTTCTGTCCTGACCCCGACTCCCCTACACACACACACACACACACACACACACACACACACACAGGATTTGATAAGCCCTTAAATCAGCCCAGGGTCTTGGCTCTGTCAACTTTTCAAACTCCTGAAGGCGGTGATGAGACATTAGGATCTGTGTAGGAAGGAGAGAAAAGAAGGAAGACCACTCTCCATGTTCAGCCTCAGAAAGGCACATCTACAAAAACCAGCAAACCTTCCTTTTGCCAGCACTGGTGGTGTCATAATCTTTGTGTGTTATTATGCTCAGAGCATCTTTATTCTCCCTCCCCACATTCTCTTAAAGAACCTCTCCCAGACAGACTATGGGGTGGCGTGAACATGGGAACCTGTTGCATTGTTCATGGACTGGTAGGAGAAACACCTGGGAAGGTATGTTTGCAGCCAGCAGCAGAAGCCAAAGCAAAGTGTTGTGCAGGGTTGTTCAGCAGGAGCAGGGCACCTGCAGAGGAGGGTCTTGGGAATGTGGTAGTGGGTACAGGGTGAACCACAGTTGGGGTGATTAGGAAGGACGCCCTTGTGTGGTCCCAGGGAGCACGACTGAACATGGAGCAGAAAGTATGTGGGTTTGTGACAGACTGGAAGGGGAGGGAAGGCTCAATGCTGGATTGGACTCCACAGGGCAGTCAGTACATCTCTCCTCGGGGTGTGAGGGCAGATCAAGTCACTGCTGGAACCCCACACCCAGACCAACCTCCCCAGACCAACCTTACTTAGACCTGCTGTGGTCTGTGCATTCCTTTCTCTCCAGGATGGGGTTGGCCCGGGTCACTCCAGGGCAGCCTAGTGGCTGTGAGACCCCAAGCCACGCCCTGGCTCTGCAGGTCAGACTTCCTCCCTGTCCTCTTAGTGATCCCATTGTCATTGACCTCTCAGGGTCCCTGAGCCAAGTGACTAATGCACAGAAATCTCCCTGGGAACAGCAGAGACCAGGCTGAACTCTGCGATGAAACCCAAGCCCAAAGAGGTGTGGTTGGCAGCCCTGACAGCCATTTGTCATCACCCACGGAGGCTGAGGAGAGATGAGAAGCCCAGGGAGAAGATGGAAGGGGGCCAAGGGCGAGAAGAGGGGCAGGTGGAGTGACGGCATGAGGGGAGATGGAGAGAGATGTCCCACTAGACTGGGAGTTCCGTGAGGGCAGCAACCAGGTGTCTCATGTCCCCAGGGCCTGCCCAGCAATTGGCACATAGCGAGCACTCAACGAACATTTACTAATTGACTGACTGATTGATTGACTGGTTGGTTGGTTGATTTTGAACAAATTCATCTAGAGGGGCTGCACAAAGAACGGTGGAATGAGGTAGGGATGAGAGGGGCTGTCTTGCTTCTTAGGAGACACGGTCTCTGGGAAAAAATGGCAGGAGTCTTTTTGTGTAGACTAGCATGCTTCTGAGACGTTGAAACAGGTCCATGGGAGGGCTGTGCACTCCAGGGGAGGCCCTCTGATCCTGTGGCCCACACTCAGTCACCAATAATAGCCCGTACAACATTCTAGGGGGAAAGATGACAGAGGACACGGAGGATGTGCTGCAGGATGTGCTGCTTGGCTGTTTCCGGCCGTGTGCTTGCTGGTCACATTGTCTTCAAGGGGACACCTGCATGGTCCAATATGGCAATCACTAGACGCATGTGGCTATTGGGCACTTGAAATAGGGCTAGGCCCAAATGAGATGTACACTTGGATTTCTAAGACTTAGGAGACAAAAATTAAATACGTCATTAATGCTTTTTAATTGATAAGTTGAAATGATACTATTTTGGATATATTGGGTTAAGTGAACTATGTTGTTAAAATTAATTTCACCTATTTCTTTTTTACTTTTAATGTGTCTACTAGAAAATTTTTTAAAGACTTATTTTATTGTTTTGACAGCGACAGAGAGAGACAGAGAGAAGAGGGAGGACTCAGAGCAGTCTCCATAGTTGTATGTCATCGGTTTTTGACATAGTTTCATTCCACACAGGTGGGCGGGGGCTGTGTAGAACAAGAACCAGGCCAGGGACCTCCTGCATGGGAGGCATGCTCTCCCGAGCTGGGGGCCGAACCAGGGGCCTCCCACATGGGAAGTTCACCTCACTGAGCACTGAACTGGAGACACACCGCAGTTCAGTATATGAGTCTGCATGGGCTGGGGCTGGGATTTGATCCTCAGACCCTGGGGCTGCAAAACAAGTGTGCTTAACTTGCTGAGCCATCCTGACTTTCCCTAGAAATATTTTTAATAATTTTTTTTAAAGATCTATTTTATGGTTTTAAGAGAAGGTGTGTATGTGAGAGAGAGAGAGAGAGAGAGAGAGAGAGAGAGAGAGAGAGAGAGAGAGAGAGAGAAAGAGAGAGAAGGAAGGAGGGCCCAGAGTAGTCTCCACAGCTGCACACCATCAGTTGTGACATAGTTTCACTCCACACAGGTGGACACCAAGCCACATGGAGCAGGAGCCAAACTGGGGACCCCCTTATGGGAGGCAAGAGCCGCCATCCTAGTGGTTACC
>PVKE010048221.1:0-11662 GCA_004027555.1 Craseonycteris thonglongyai | reverse complement strand
CTGTAAGCTATAAGTTGGGGCCTTTATTTATAGTTTTATGGTAGTTTTTTGAGACTTTTGTCCTCTTTAAGTTTAGGTACCTTCTAAGGTACCTATAATATTTTATCATAAAAATTATTACTGGGGAAGCCGGGATGGCTCAGTGGGTTAAGCGCTCACTTTGCAGCGCCGGGGACCGAGGATTGAATCCCGGCCCCGGGCCCGTGCGGAACCATATGCTGAACTGGGAGCTCCCCCGGTTCAGTTCTCTCTCTGTCTCTGTATCTCTCTCTCTCTCTCTGTCAAAATAAATAAGTAAATAAATAAATATTAAAAAAAAAAATTATTACTCATAATACTATAAGTTTATTAGGAACAGGTATTTTTATTAAATCTCTATTCTTTTTGTATTTATCATTTACATAAACCAGGATATGGATTCAATGAAGCAAAGCATTTTTATTGATAGCAACAGGGATTTTCTGAAAACTGAGCTTTGATTTTAGAAGATATGTTAGAGGGTAAAGGTGTAACACTATATTTTATTATATTTGCCTTACCTGGTTATGATTCTATTTGGCTAATACAACTTTTATTGTCTCAATTTATTTTATAAATTATGCAATAAATCATGTATTTTACTTTCCGTAGGTTTAGAGACCTTTAGCCAGTTAATTTATCAAGATCCTTATGGGACTGTAAGTATGATTATCATATATTACTAACATTGTTAGACATACATATCACTGTAAGAAAAAATGTACTTTTTAGCTATTTATTGCTTCTTGAAGGTTTCTTCTTCCCAGATATTTATCTTAGCTGATAAATGTAAATTTCAGTTTTTTGTTCTAAAAATTAATCTTTTATCCAATACTTACATAGACTTCAGTGAGCTTGAATCAAGAGAAACTTCTAAAAACAAATCAATATCTATTTTCTTATAGTTCACCATCAACGAATCCACCATCAGTGATGCTCCAAGGTTTTCTCATAGAGGAATTTTAATTGATACAGCCAGACACTATCTGCCAGTCAAGAGTATTCTGAAAACTCTGGTACGTAATTATTTTATTATAATCCATTGTTTATTCTGAAGATGTATCCTTTTATGTTACTTTACATTGACTATTTATACTAATATGGCTAGAAAGGGAGATTCATTTTTCATGTACTAAGTAAAGCACTGGGGCTTTCTTCCTTCCTTCCTTGTGAAATATATTTCCGTAGCTGGAAAGTAGAGGTTCCCCTAGGGAATCACCCTCTGGTTTTCAAGGGAGGGGTGCTCAACAAGTTTAACCAGGATTAAGAGAAAGACAGTTTTAATATTGTCCATTGGTCCTCTATGTGTACTCCCATTTGTCGAATCATGGGGTCTAGACTTCTGTTTAGGAATACACGGTCACTACTGCTAGGTAGTGCCCTTTAATTTTGTGATGTCCACTTTCTTTATCGTGGCATAGAAAGTCTGGGAACTGCTTTATACCAATGGAACTACTCCAAAGGAATGTGGAACTTTCTGTGGTAGGAGCTGGGGAGTAACAATAATCGTTTCCTCCTCTGGACGTTTTACTGGTTCATCCTCACCATCACTGCCAATTTGTAGTAGAGGGGAGGTTTTCCTCCCGTGTTTTTCTGCACCTTCACTTGATAATTTATGAACAGACCATGTTATAAAATTATTTTTACATTTACATTAATAACCTGAATGTTTTTCTCTAAAAGACAATATTGTCAATTTTATGGAAAAATGGTTAGGGTAAAAAATTCACACTATTTACTATTCACACTAAATATTTTTTGTCAATGTAAATATATACAAATACAACATTAAAAAGCACTTAAGTCAGTAAGGAAGAAATTAACATTCTAGAAGACAAAATGGGCATCAACAATACACTTGCAGTTTGCAATACAAATAGCTAATATATGAGGGCTATCCGGAAAGTATCCAGCCATATAACTAACCATTCTCGTTATATTGACAATGGCTGGATTTTTTCCAGACAGCCCTTGAATACATATATTAATAAAATACATAGTAATCACATAACTTCATTTAGCAAAATAAACATAAATTTTGATGTCCCATTTATCTATTTTATACTTAAAGAAATGAATATATTAACATAGGACTTTTTTTAAAAAAACACTGTACTTTTGCTATCTTTAAAAAAATACATTATGGACATCTTTCTATGAAATAATATATAAGATTTATATCACTTTTTTAAACAGTTGAATATTCCACTTTACATACCATGGTATGTATTAAACCAGTCTGCTGATGGACTTCTATGTTAATTTATTATCATGATCAAAAACAGCACTGCAGAGTAAGCATTCTTACATCTGTACACTTGTCAGGATTGTTTCTTGAGGATAATTCTTAGAAGTGAGTCCCTGGGCTTAAAGATGTATACATTTTATCTTTTGGTATATTTTAAGTTTTAGTACATACCGGTACTAACAGACTGCCTTGTAGAGAAGTCATACCAATGTGTGCTTGGCCAACTGTGGGGCACACCTTTGCCATATTCTTTGCTAATGTGGTGATAAAGTATATCTCCTTGCCTTAATTTGCATTTCTTTGATTTTTAGTGAATATAAAAGCCTGTTTTACTTATTAGCTGTTTGTATTTTTTGTATTGCAAACTGAAAGTTTACTTTTGATGCTCATTTTGTCTTCCAGAATGTTAATTACTTCCTTGATTTAAGAGCTTTTTAATGTTATATTTGTAGATGTGCCAGTGATACTTTTATATTTTCTTGTATTTATACCGTGTACTTATCCAGCATATATAGTTGTGAAGTTTTCTAAATTTGTTTTAAACTGTGTTTATGTATAGCATCTTTTGCCTGCAGAACTTTTTATTTCTTTATGAATATTACCTTTTAATCTTTATTGTTTTTGACTTTGGCAGGTATGCTAAGAAAGGCCTCCAAAATAAGGGTACACATACAAAAACATAAAATGTAACTACAGAAACAACCTCTCAAATTTTGTTTTATTATTATATTTTTCCTATTAAATTCTTGATTTGGTTAGAATTTAGTGTACTGTAGGTGATTTTTTTCCCCCAAAATGGTTAGCCTCCAGTCCCAACATCATTTCTGAGCAATCCCATTGTTTTCAATATCATGAACAGCAAATACTAAATTCCATAAACACACAAGTCAGTTTCTAAACTGTCAGCCTGTCCTATTTACCAGTTTATCTTCTTGGGCCAGTGTAGATGGTTTTAATTTCTATAACTTTAGAACATTTTTTTTCTTATTTTGAAATAATTTCAAACTTAGCAAAGTTGTAAGAAATGAAGGACTCCCATATACTGTTCACCTAGAAATCTCAATTTAAAAATTGTATCATATTTGCCTTATTCTTCCTCTCTATTTAAACATATTTTTGTAAGCCATATGCAAGTTGCTATAAGATGCCTAATACTCCTAAATATTTCTTTTTGGATTTCCTAAAAAAATACCACCACTTATCTCAGTAACTACAGTACAGCCATCAAAAATCAGGAAGCTGACATAGTACTACCATCTAATGCACAGACCCCATTCAGATTTCATTGGTTATTCCAATAATGTCCTTATAAGTTCAGCATCCAGTGCAGGATCAGGTGTGGCATTTCTTTGTCATGTCTCTTTAGTCGCCTTCATTTTGGAATGACTTATTTTTCCTTAAGGATCTTTCAGGACCATGACATTTTTGAAGAGTACAGGCCAGTCACTTTGTAGAATACATGTCTGCGTGTATGTTTTCCACATGATTAGATTCTGACTGTGCATTTCTAGCAGGACTAAGGCCAAAGTGATGCTCTGTTCTTCATGTATGTCAGGTGGCATGAAGCTTATTATTCCATCATTGGTAATGGTAACTTATAACTTGCCTAACATGTCATCTGCCAGTATTCTCTACTATAAAGTTCATTTAAAAATATTTTGTATTATGTATCTTGTGGGGCAATATTTTGAATATGTAAAATTCCTGTTCTTTAGCCAGCATTTACTCCCTAGCTTTAGCATCCACAAATCAGCCTTGCCCTAATCAGTTATTACTAAAATGGCTGCCAAGTGCTGACTTTCTGATTCCATCATTTGTTGTGTATTTAGTAGTGGGCACTTTACTATAAGACAGAGCTTCTCTTTCAGTATTCATCATTTTTATCTGTTTGTACTCTGGGATTACTATTTTTTGAGGGGGTTGTATCTGTTACTATCCCGATTTTATATGTTCCAGTGCTGGCTAGTGGGAGTCCTTCTAGCTGGCTCTAGGAGGACTACATATCCATTCGGCACATCTCCTTAATTAGTCTTTAGTATTTCCTTACTTTTTAGCACATGGTATTACAGGCTTACCTTTTCTTTTCCCCAGTCCTGGAATCAGACTTTTTTCCAAGAACTCTTAGTAGTGAATGATATTTTGAGATGAGACCAAAATCTGGGCTGTAGGTGTACGTACTCACTGCTTCTAGGCCCTCTAAGCAGACAGAACTGTAAAACATGTATGTGTGTGTACACATTCGGGTGAACATACACATATACATCTTTATCTATTTCTCTGTCTATATCAGAGGTTGGCAAACTATAGCCCAAAAACCAAATCTGGTTTGTCACCTATTTTTGCAAATGAAGTTTTACTCTACAGCTGCAGGATCAGTTATAACAGAAACCTTATCACTCACAAAACCAAAATATTTACTGTCTGGCCCCTTATGTAAAAAGTTTGCTATCCCTTGGTCTTTATTAAAAATCATGAGGATCTCCCATCTCTGACAATGCAAATTCTGCCATTATCCTTTTTTTATTTTTTTTTATTTTTACTTCTTTACATAATTCCTTTGTATGTAAGCTATTTCCCAAATGTATCAGCAAATCACTTCAGCCCTGACAAAGGTTTGATTATCTAGTAGGGCAAACCTCCCCGCTTATTACTTCTCCCCTCTTATTATTTTCTACCTTTTCAAAATAGTCTGCTTATATATTTTATGTATCGTTAATTCCTCCAGAGTATACAAAAATCAACATGTCAATTTCCAAAAAAAAAAAAGAAAAAAATTTTTTTTTCCTGAGAATTTTGAATGGAATTATATTGTATTTGGAACATATTTCTTTTATTTCTAAGGAAGGGATGGCACTCAAATCTTAGAATTATGAGAATTATAAGCTCAGGTACTGAAATGAATGCCCCTCTTTCCCTCTGCTCAATTCCCAAATACACCAAGAACTATTTTCCATTCTTGGTCAACCAACTCCTAAATACTTACTTGGAATTTATAGGCTTGCTCCCTTCCCATAGAGAAAAGTTATAGCTCAATGTTTAGGATAAATATAAATTCTGTATAGGCTTTTTGAAAAGTGACATCCCATGTAAAGTGTGTAAGAAACAATTCATACTTCTTCCACATTCTCTTTGTTGAAAAATAAATTTTAAAAGGAAGCAGAAGCATTGGAAACAACCCTGAACGCAGATATGTGAACTGGATTGTGTATTTTATCTGTGGTATATGATTTGTTAACATGTTTTCTTACAGGATGCCATGGCTTTTAATAAGTTTAATGTTCTCCACTGGCACATAGTTGATGACCAGTCTTTCCCTTATCAGAGCATCACTTTTCCAGAGTTAAGCAATAAAGTGAGTAATTCATGTTATTGTATTCTGTCTACAAAAATTTTTAGTAGTTTCAGTAGAGGTTTGTAGCTTAAATGTTTCTTATAAATTAGTATTAAAGTGTAAAAGTTACCGTAGATATTTGTGGTTTTAAATGTTCTTTAACAGGCTCTGTGGCATAGCATTTACGACCCATAAAACTGTTCTGTTTTTATGTTATTATAAATGTAAACAATCTAGGAACTATTTACATGAAAATTTAAAATTTAATATAGGAAATGAAGAATTTATGATTCACATAATGTTGAGCAATTATATTTATCAAGTAGTTTAACTATATATTTGTTTTAAACAGAATTATTTGAATTGTATAACTATTACTTTTTCTCTCTGAAAAACTACATGAAGTAGGGAATTTTAGAAATGAGAGCTCCTTCTTAGAAAATATTGGTAGTCTCTGAGTGTTCAGATTGATTATAATTATAAACAGTGGACCTGGGAGTGAGCGTCAATACCATCTACTTTAATCCCCCTAAAATACAAAGATAGTAATTGACATCGGAGAAGCCATATGCCTGGTCCAAAGCTGTAGGCAGGAAGGGGCAGAGCCAGGACTCAAAATTTCATCCTCTGGACACAATTCTAAAGTGCTAGCAGCACTCTTGTTTTTGTATTCTTTACTTTTTATTATGGAAAATTGTAAACATAAACACAAATAGAATAATTCAATGAATTCCTAGGTCCTCATCACACAGCCTCAATAGCCACTACATGGCCAATATTGTATCACCTATATTTCCCCCCACCATTACTTTGAAGCAAATCCCAGACATCATATCTCGTTTGTGAAAAGGTTTGATTAAAACACCAACAAACCATAAAACATTACTGCAGCTAAAACTTGAACAAAAACCCAGATAGCCAATCGTTAAAGGTCTTTTTTTTTTTTTCCTTAAAAATCTTTTTTTTTTTTTGCCTCCTACAATCGTTGTAAGGATTCCATGGCTAAACACCATGAATAATATTTAGGGCTGTGCCTGGCACACAGTAAATGCTCAGTAAACAAAACAAAAAAAAATTTTTTTTTTAAAGCTGCATTGGGATACAAGTAAAGGTCATATATTGTGATCAGTTCATTTGTCTATTAATTCCTCTTGGTCTATAGGTGCCCACCACTGCCCATCTCTTTTTTTTTTTCTTATAATTTTTGTTGAAGAAATTAAGCCATTTGTCCTATATTTTCCCATGGTCTGAGTTTTGCTAATTGCATTCCTGTAGTCAATTAACACATTCTTCTGTCCCCTACATTTACTATAAACTGGTAGTTAGGTCTAATATTGATTAAATACAAACTTGATTTGGGGGATGGGGCAAGACTGTTTTTAGGAGTTCAATACTTATATTTATACATATTATATATATATGTTGTATTTATACCTTCAGAAATATGCTACAGTAACACCTTCAATGGACATTTATATTTAGTTACAACCAATCCTAAATTCTAATTTTTCAAGTGACCTAAAAAGGGACTGAGGGTAACCTTAAAAAAAAAAAAAATCTGGTCACTTATCAGTGTGTCTCTGAGGTAATTTTTAAAGCTGGTAACTAAAGTGACTTTGAAAGACGACAGTTATGCTTTGTAATAATGTGTGAATTTTGGTTCTAAAACTGACAAGGGCAATGTATTCAGTTTTCAGAAGTTTTACTTTTGAGTCAAACATTTCATTTCTGTTTTGTTTTATGGTTACATGAGGTTGAAACAGCAGGATGGTAAACATTACTGAAACAAGAGGGGCTGGTAGAGATAGTTCTGTCATTAAATCTGGTATTAACCCAAAGTGTGGTGAGAGCTTATTGATAAACTACAGGAAACATAAATTAAACAAGTCACCCAACATGACACAGGACTATTTGATACATTGATATTGGAAAAATCAGCTATGAGATATCAAAGTGCAAACAGAATTCATAACAGTTTTCAGGACCAAATCCATTTTGTACATTTTAATTTTAATAAATGTGGCATTTACAGGGAAGCTATTCTCTGTCTCATGTTTATACACCAAATGATGTCCGTATGGTGATTGAATATGCCCGATTACGAGGGATTCGAGTCATACCAGAATTTGATACCCCTGGACATACACAGTCTTGGGGAAAAGGTAAGTGTTTTATGAGTTTCAAAAAGTGAATTTTTGAGGTCCTGAATCCCTTATTATATAATTTGGTGTTTGCTCATTTTGTTCTTGATTGTGATGTACATATTTACTGACAAATATAATTCAGTAACTGTTGGGTGTCTATTGTGGGTAAGTCACTGTGTTTAGGCACTGCACAAACTATAAAAACAAAGGATAGCAAAACATGACTGTGACAAGTAGAACATAAGTAAAAATGGTTTCATGGATGAGGTAACACTTAAAATGCTTTTGAGTGATCAAAGATTATATGCATGTTTCTGGTAGAGGGAATATGAGGAAAGGCATTTAATTGGAGTAGAGTGCAGCAGAGTAGGAGGTACTCACAAGGTGGTTAAGAACTGGCTCTGGAGCCAGACTGCCTGGGTTTGAATCCTGCTTCTACCATTTATGAACTGAGTGACCTTGGGCAAGTTATAGAACATCTCCTCCTCAAGCAGAGTAGGAGGTACTCACAAGGTGGTTAAGAACTGGCTCTGGAGCCAGACTGCCTGGGTTTGAATCCTGCTTCTACCATTTATGAACTGAGTGACCTTGGGCAAGTTATAGAACATCTCCTCCTCAGTTTCCCCATCTCTAAAGGGGGGATGCTAGCAGTAGCCATCATGTAATTTTGGGGAGGATTAAATAATGGATGTAAAGCACATAACACAACACCTAGCATTTATAGTTGTTCAATAAATATTAGGATAGGTATGGACATAGTGGGAAATAAGTCTGGAAAAGTACAAGGCAGAGGGCCCTGGGTGAGGAATGTGGGTCCCATCAGGACACATGGAAACCAGTGAAAATTACTGAGCAGAAGTGTCACCTAATGGAGCCATATTTCAGGAAGAACTATAGGAAAATGACAGGTTGGAAGGGGAAAGAGATTAAGGTCCTAGACCAGAATAGTGATAGCAGAAATGGAAAATAATGTACAGAACTGAGGGAATTATATTTTGGAACTATAATCCATAGAACATGGCAACTGATTGACATTGGGAGGAGGGGATTTACAGATTAGGATGGTGGTGGCACCCGTACCAGAATACAAAAATTAGGAGGTTACAGAAGGAGTTTAGGGAGCAGAGAATTTGTTTTTTGTTAGGTTATATTTGATATAACCTGGGATATCTAATTGTATTCAATGAGAAATTTGAAATATGGATTGAAGCTCAAGGAAGAAGGTTGGGGCAAGCTGAAGATTTTGGGACTCATTAATATTCAACTTAATATCTGAAGTGGATAAAATGTCAGGCTGATAGGAAGAGAAACAAAAAGGTACAAGGATAGGATTCAGGAAATAATTCTCCCTCATCTTATTTGGAAGACATTACCAGAGTAACTCAGTAACCATGCATTATCTTTTTCTGTCTCAAATTTCTTGCGGCTTCAATAAAATACAGTATAATTACATGCAAAGCCAAGTCTTTGTGATTAAAATACTTCTTTAGAAAAGAATCTTCATGTTTTCTTCCAGGTCAGAAAGACCTCCTGACTCCATGTTACAATGGACATCAGTCTGGGACTTTTGGACCTATAAATCCTACTGTGAATACAACTTACAGCTTCCTGTCTGAATTTTTCAAAGAAATTAGTGCAGTATTTCCTGATCAGTTCATTCATTTAGGAGGAGACGAAGTGGAATTTTATTGTTGGTATGACAATTTTTAAAACCCCTTATATTTTTTTAAACTGTTGCATTTGAGGTAAGCTTAGTGGTCTCCAAATGAAAAGGGAAGATTTGGAGTAATATCTCTGCATGATTCTAACTTGGCAACACAACTCCTGAAATGGTGGATTTTTGTAGAATGTACATTTGGGTGGCATGACAAAGTAAAAGCTTTTAGGAAGGAGAATCAAGATGCAGAAGAAAATGGAGATTAAAAAAAAAAAAAAAGACTAGTGAATGAGAACAGCTTTAGTGAAAAGGGGCAATGATTAAGTGGGGGAAGTTTAAAAAACAACCCGCTTTGCAAATAGCCTTAGATGAAGGAAAGAGGCAGGAGGTAGGGAAAAGCATTTTTACAAGAAATCAGCGTTTGGAAAAAATTATTTTCAAAGGAAAACTAAGATAACTCATAATTAAGTTTTTAGGCTTACTTTACTCTAAAAAATTTAATATTTTTATATCGGCACAAGTGATGTTTAAGGATGTATGCTGATTTAAATAGATTGGGCATATCAAACTTTTAATGAAATTTTAATCATTGTTTGTTTTTTAAGGGAGTCAAATCCAGATATCCAGTATTTCATGAAGCAAAAAGGCTATGGCAGTGATTTTAGAAAACTAGAATCTTTCTATATTCAAAAGTAAGTTACTTGATAGCCTACTTGTGTTTTTATTTCACTGTTTATATCAATGCCTTTTGTAAAAGTTTTAGCTATTATTAGTATTGTTTTTTCTCTCTCCACCCTTTCCCCAAGTGTAGATGTTGTATACTTTGTTGTAGAAAGTATAGATGAAGAATCATAAAGAAGGAAGCAATATCCACTGTCTTCTTCAAATTAGTGACATGATAACTCTAAGCCACCTTTAGTCACTGTTGAACTATTGGACAGCAGCCACGTGTTCTAAGAACTCAGCTCAAAGCCCTGGTTACCCTGTCAAGTCTTCATCATCATCCAGCCCCTGAAACGCATCCCCTTTTGTCAACTCCGGGAGCATTTCTTTTACTTTATACCTGTGCTGTCCACTATGGCAGCCATAGTTACATGTGGCTGTTCATATTTAAATTAAAATTGAAGAAAATTTAAAATTCAGTCCCTCTGCCACACTAGCCACATTTCAAGTGTTCAATAGCCAGGGGAGGTTAGTGGCTCCATGTTGGGAAAGTGCAGATAGAGAACATTTCCATCGCTACAGAAAGTTCTACTGGGCAGTACTGCTCTATACTAGGGATCAGTGAGCTTTTTCTGTAAAGGGCCAGATAGTAAATATTTTAGACCTTGTGCTCCATGTCTGATTGTGTATTTTTATTTTAAAAAGCACTTTACAAATGTAAATACCATTCATGAGCCGTTCAAAAACAGACTATAGTTTGCCAACTCCTACAGTGAGCAAACCCAGATTCCAGCCTTTCCTATAGCTTTTTGTGTGATAGTCTAATTTTTTTATCCTGTGGAGCACCTGACATTGTGTAAATAACAGGAGGTATTAGGGACTGACTGCCAGCAACTGATGAATGTTATTTTGGTGACATTACAGGCTAGAGTGTAGTTTCTTCTATTCTGAGACACTCATGAAATTAGCAGAGATTGCTGTTGGGATACTCTACTCCCATGAACTGCCATGCCTTCCTAGCTGTGGGGCATGTACAGTTCAGTCAGTCAGCAAATGACTATTAACGCCCTCTGCTGTGTCACCTACTGAGCCATGTCCTAGAAAGAAGGAACCACACAGGTCAGCACCCAACTTTAACTGGTTCTGCTGTAAAGCTGTGCTATTGAAAGGCACCTCTGTGTTGCGGTAGAAAATGGGCATGCTTTAAACATACTGTTAATCGCGTGATCTGAAATAACTTAAAAAAATTTTTTTTTCAATTGTAGGCTTTTGAATATTATTTCAACCATAAAGAAGGGATCCATAGTCTGGCAAGAGGTTTTTGATGATAGAGTACAGGTGAGAAGTCTGAAAACTGCATTTGATTCTTATAATATGAGACTTAAACTTCTAACATCCTGGATGAAAGGAACCCTACAGAAGCGTTCCCCAAGAACTTAGCTTACCTTTCCATTTAAACGTTTGTTAGGCAAGAGCTACAGACTGAGACAGTGTCAGTGGTATCTGTTTCTTTTCTTCCATTTACTTCATTCTTTTTTTTTTTTTTTTTTTTTTTTTTTTTTTTTTTTTTTTTTTTTTTTTTTTTTTTTTTTTTTTTTTTT
>PVKE010048220.1:0-11657 GCA_004027555.1 Craseonycteris thonglongyai | reverse complement strand
GGGGGGGGAGGTGGGGAAAAAAAAAAAAAAATACTTAAAACACCTAGTGCCTAACACATAAGAAGAATTAAAATTTAGATTAAATCATACAAGATGGACATTTTTGCAAGTCAAAAATGGTTGACTACTAGCAATGCCATCTGGTTAAATATAAAACAATGTTTTGTGATTGTTGCAAAGCACATGTGAATATAAAAAAGAAATCTTACATGCATTCCAACTTTATCTGAAACTTTTGGTCTTCACTGTTATTTTTTTTTATTGTTAACTTTCTTGAGATGATAGTGGTTGGTAACAGCTACACTGTTTCCAGGTGTACAACTCTACATGACATCGTCTATGCATTATGTGCTCACCGCCCAGTGTCAGCTCTCCTTCCATCACCATATATTTGCTGACCCCTCCCTACTCGCCCCTGCCCCAGCTTCACTGTTATTTTCATTCTTGTTGGATACAAAAGGAAGAAGGTCCTGAACCGAAATACTGTCTTTAAGACCAAATAATGCACAGCTGTTAGGAGGTACCCCTATCCTAAAGCAACTGCATATGTCTAAGGATTTCTTGAAGGGACCTGCATAGTACTCCCTGCCTGGTGCTGACCCCTGGCTCTCCCCAGGGGGTCCATTCAGGGTCCCTGTGCCCTGAGTCCCAGATGTGTCTCCAGGCCGGGGCAGCACGGAGCTTGGGCTCCATAAGAAGTTTGCAGGAGGACCCGCGGGCAGCGTGCACTTGTTCTTCACCTTCCGGAAGCAGGAGACCGACTCCACGACCCCGGGGGGAGCTGGCAGCCGATGCGTTTTTCTCAGGAGCACCTTCTCTAACACAGTGGCGCCTGAGGTTACAGCAGACCTCAGAGCCCGGTTTTTGGTGGAATTCCAGTTTTATTCTGCAGGAAGTACAGGACTCCCCCACCCCACCGCCCAAATCTGTTTCTGCCTCTAAATTCTGGTGTGGCCTCTCCTAGTTGTTAGGACTTGTACAGGGACCAGTAGGACAAATTGTAATGTGAGTCAGTGTAGTTCCTCCAATTGTAACAGGACTTCCAGGGATTTCGAATTTTGAGCAGTTTTATTTACCATCTGGCTTTTTATATAGGTAATGTTAGGGGTCCCAGTTATGTAGTTTGTTATTTTAAAACTGTTTTTGTTTTTAAAGATTTATTTTATTGTTTGAGAGAAGGTGAGAGAGAGACAGAGAAGGGGGAGGGCCCAGAGCAGTCTCCATAGTTGTGCATCATTAGCTGTGACATGGTTTCATTCCACACAGGTGGACGTGGGGCCGCTCAGGGCAGGAACTGAACTGGGGGCCTCCCGCGTGGGAGGTGAGAACCTTCACCGCCATCCTGGTGGTGCCCAGTTGTGCGCAGTTCAGTTCAGCATGTGGGTTTACACGGGCCAGGTCAGGATTTGATTCCCAGACCTCATGGTTGCGAGGCAAGTGCTCAACCTGCTGAGCTATCCCGGCCTCCCTTGTAATGTGGGTTTTTAGAGGAGTTATTGATGGTTTTCTGACATAGGCAGTACTGGGTGCTGATGGTAGCAGCGTGCGTGCCAACACGTGCTGTGTGCGCTTATTCTTTGCGTTTTGGTCTTTCCCGTAGGGCCATGCCTAGGCCAGCCAGTGGCTTTTCATTCAGTATGAGAAAACAATGGTGAATGCCTCACACTGATCTCTGTAAACAGCTTGCTTCTTCTTGGTACATAACATTGTCTCTTATAACAGGCTATAACCACATGAAAGTGGAAAAAGTAAAAGAAACGCCCAGGCAATTCATAGATAAAGGTCACATACACCAAAATATCTACACAAATAATTATATTTACCTTAAATAATTGAATGATCTATCAGTTATTAATCTGGCCTTGCCATAACTCAATGCGAATCAGAAATTCAGAATCCTTCTGTAATGTTTGCGTTTACCTGAAAATCTGCCCTCAATGTAACATGCAACTTTCTTCTCACTACAAAGCTTTGCTTTGTTAAATTGAAATAAGAAAATGTAAAGGTTTTATGATTGTTATTATTCACTAACGAGGGGAGGAAAGCTCATTATCCGACCTTAAAACAAAACCGACACAAGTGCGTGTTTGTGCCTAAAGGGGTGAGTTATCAGTGCGCCGGGTGAAACGCGTCTCTAGGTGGAGGTCACGGTTAAGGTCTTTGGCATGGTTTAGCAGGAGGCTCATGTTGCAGCTGTCTGCACTGTCCCTAGCCTGAAGATAAATAGCAGACTTCAGTTTCCACTGCTGCTGATCTTTTAACCTTCACTTAGAACAAATGCTCTGGCTTACCTCCATCTCCATCCTCCCAAGTGTATCTTCCAGGGCCTATGAGGAGCTATCTCTTAACTATCTGCCACCCAGCCTTCAGCATGAGCTCCTAGAGGCCACTTTCATTTTAGGGGGCTCGCCGTGTATTTAACGATGTCGACATGCCAACCTGAGGTTAGATCAATCACAGTGCATCATGAATATTTAAGTTTAACAAATCAACCCTTCTCGTGCCTAAACCAAAATAACAATGATTTTCTATAGGGCCTCATTTGTAAATAATCCAAGTTGACGGTCACCCCCAAAGTCTTGACTTAAGGCCCTTTGTGAACATGATGGCTGGACCACACAGTGCTGGGGGTCCCCCCAATCACCAGCCTGGCAGGTAACCCAGTGGGGTCCTTCATAGGGTGGTGGGTGGGGTGGGTACGAGGCCAATCACAAGGAAAGGATGTTTAAAAAAGCTTTTTAGAAACCTAATCACTTGTAAATGTTCTTCCTTCTGGAGTGATAATTAAACTACTCAAAGTAATTATTGATTATAGGATTTCCTAGGCATTTCTTAACACAATCCCTCAAATTCTCTCAGTTCCCAGGGTACCACGGCCTCAGGGGACCTTGAGTTGGGACAGCAACTCTTGGGTCTTCTGCTCTCTGAAGTGGTGCTTACTGAGTCAGTTGAAAAGAAACAAATGTCGGAGTGCCTCGTGCACTAGAAAAATCTAACTCTAGAGATCGGCCTATTCCAGAGCTTCCCAGGGTGTTATGCGACTTTGTTTCTCTTAGAACAATGACCCAATAGATAAATAGGCTACAGATAAGAACAAATCATTCTCATAAGAAAAAAAGAAAAAGACAGAGAACAAACAACAAAAAAAGCATTGAAAAATGTTATTCCTCTTTAGTAATTAGAAAAATGCTAAGTAAACTTCAAGCAACATTTTACATATCCTGAATTAACAAACAAAATCTTAATTTTAACACCCACTGCTATGATAAAATAGGTAAGCTCACGTGTTGCTGGTAACATTACAAATTAGCATAACCTTTCTGAAAATCAATCCGGCAATCTCTACACCAATAACTACAAAATGTCTGTATTCTTTGAGCCAGTAACCTGACTTGTGAGAATTGTTTCAAGGAAGTACTAGAACTAAAGAAAAAGGCTGTACGCACAGACACGTTTATTGCATCATTACCTAAAGTTGCGAGCGTCTGGGAGTAGGTGCAATGTCCCTCACCAGCGGGAGGATGGCTCACTCATTTGCACTCCTTCAACTTCACAGCCGTTACACAGTCTCAAAATCAAGGTTGTGTGTGGTGTAGCTCAGGGCTGAGAATGAGCGTGATAACTTGGTGAAATCGTGTGCGCTCGGTTGACTGTTCAAGGCCTTCCTCTGCACTTGCTATTCTCCATGCAGCCTGCCTCGCTGGCTCCTGCCCAGCATTCAGGTCTCTGCTTAAAGCTAATCTTCTCCAGCGACCTCCCGATCACCTGCCCGTCCCTGCCGTAGCAGCTGCTTGCGTTCCCTGCGAGAACTCCTCACGCTCTGAAACGCTCCTGTCCCCTCTGTGCCAGGAACACCCCTCACCCACGGGCCAGGAGAAACACGCAACTTAGGGAAACTATGGCGGGTCAACTTAAGCCATATGCTGTTTGCTTATGAAGTCCCACAACCAAGTATCCCGACCCGAGATGCAAGCAGGGTTCAGGGGCCAATCTAGCCTAGAACAGACACGTGAGTCATGAGCGTGAGCGATGGGGGCCCAGAGGAGGATGCACTCGCTCTCCTTTGTGACTTGAAGACAGGTGGGGCCGGGTCCTGCTCTTTTTCTGAGGACTGAATGCATCTCAGGAAACGATAAAGCAAAAAGCTTACTCCATGGTGCTTGTGGGCTATGCATCCTGTTCTGTCCTGTCCAGAAGGAGAGTTAAATCCTGGACCATCTACTACAGTAGACTCTCGTTAACTGGAACTCAAGCAACCGGCCCTCTCGAGCAATTTTGCCAATTGCTTGAAATTTTGCTGGTTGCCTGAGAGTATGGTGGCTTGAGTTCTGGTTAACAGAGTCCACTTACATTTACCTGGCATCTCCCAATTGCCATGGGTGCCGGTTAACCGAAACCCTACTGTCTTATCCGGAAGCTGGGCTACTGACATCACAGTGGCTGCAGTGATAACTGCTGATATTTATCAACAGCATATTATTAATATATTCATGTAGACAACATATTTTCTTGTATTTTCTCCTTGCACCTATCTTTACAGGTAGGTGTTATTACACATGTTTCAGTCAGAGATTCAGTACCAGGCTGAGGGTCCCACAGAGCTGGGATGCAAAGCTGTTTGCATTCAACAAGAAGCCAGCTGGTCCACAGGCCTCAGCCCCTGGGGCATTTGAGCGTTTTATTTCTATGCTGCCTTTGTCTGCACTCACCTACTCTTAAAATCCTGAAGCAAAGGAAAGCAATTGTGTGCACTAAACTGAGGCATTTTAAGAGATAAAAATGTAACAGGCAAATAAACATTCTTTATTCAAAAGTATCAGAAGTCAGCATATTTCACCTATCAGCATTTCCAATAAGCTTTAGTTTCAGTTCTTGTGCAAACCCAAATTAAACGACCACATTTTCATTTCCACCTACAATTTAGATCTCTCTCTCCCTCTCTCTCTCTCTCTCTCTCTCTCTCTCTTTTTTTAGGCCACGTGACCAAAACTTTGATTGAACTTCAGCAAAACCGTGAACATTTGTCAACATGTTCTTAGGCAAGCTCAAGTATTTTCAGATTGTGTTCTGCATTAATAGGCTTGGGGGTAAAGTGGACGTCTCTTGCCACGCTGAACTCTCCAGTGTAGAAGCTGATAAAAATTGACAGTCAGAGCTTTGAAAGATACTGCTAGGTTATTTTAAACTGAGACGGTTGTAAAAGGCTTGAAGGTTTTAACTCTGTCACGTTTACAGCTATTCTGTCTGTTCAGCCCAGCAGCTGGCTTTGATTTGTTCTTTAAATATATTATTTTTGCATTAATTGAGCTCATTTGATGAGAAAGATTTCCACTCTGTAAAAATTTCCAGTTAATTGCTTGAAAACCCTTTTCAACGTTTGCACCTAATAATTCATTTTAGAATTTTCAAAGAGTAGATCGTTTAGGCAAGCTGGGATATATGCCAGAATCTGGCAACATCTGATCGCCAGGCATGGCATAATGTGCTTTTTCATTGCAGGCACCATTAGTGAGTTTATCTACTTAATTATTTTTTGCCACAGAACAAACTGCACATCAAGGCCACCAGGGCCTGTGACTTTGTGGCTCTCTGCCCCGCCGTGCAGTCCATTCCTCTAAGCAAGGTAACCGAACTTTGCCGTGATGGATGCCCAGGGGCTTCTGAGTCCCGAGTTCATTACACTGATGGAAGTTCTAACAAAGAGCATTTGCAAGATACATCTCCTCGTAGTGGACTGCGTTTGCTGGTAACTTGTGTTAGAACGCTAACATTCTTCTTTTTTCTTTTCTCTTTGTGCCTTCGTCACACACACACACACAAAATCAGAACTGAAAGTGGGTTGTATTATTAATGTTTCCTGGAAATGGGAGGCCGGAGGAACAGCTGTTGTTCTGGCTCATTTTAAAAAGTTTTCAGTATCCGTCTAACGTAGTAAAATTATTTCCAGTAGGTTTGCCTCACTCCTGAAAGCAGCAATCAATATTTCCTTTCCAGCTGAAATAATTCACTTGGCTAGTTCTCCAGTTGGCTGAAAAGTACTGTGGAGCTATGGAAGACATTTATATGAAACAAAATTTGTGTATTTAAATGAAAACACAATAAAAACCCAGCATCATCTTCATCTTGTATGTTAGTGAAGGCTGCTAATATAGTGAATGAGACCATCTGTTGTTTTTTTTGTTTTGTTTTGGAAAAAGAAGGGGTCTTTCCCCTCTCAAATTTAAGGGTGATTCAGGTGAACCCCCCTTTAAATCAAGGAGAACTTTAGAAAAGAGAATAGGCTATCTAAGTACCTCCCTCCAGGTACTTAAACTCATCTGATCAAATCTTTTCAAATTCGGGGAAGCCGGGATGGCTCAGTGGGTTAAGTGCTCACTTTGCAGCCCCGGGGACTGAGGATCGAATCCCGGCCCCGGCCCGTGCGGAACCATGTGCTGAACTGGGAGCTCCCCCAGTTCAGTTCTCTCTCTGTCTCTGTATCTCTCTCTCTCTTTCTCTCTGTCAAAAACAATAAAGAAAAAATTAAAAAAAAAAATCTTTTCAAATTCACAGGAATACTATTTCCATGGATAAGCATTCACAAGTAGGTAAGGAGTAAATAAAGAATAAGAATTAGACAATGTGTGGTCATCACATTTAACACACAATGCATTTAGAACTGAGTGTGCTTATATCGTATCTGGATTTGGAAAACCCACAAAGTCGTAATTTATTCATTCATTCACCCGTTTTACAAGTGTTCAGTTTGTATTTGATGCCCATGAATGAGGTTTATAATACATATAGCGTGATCCTACCCTTTAAAAGGTGGTCAAATGTACGAAAGCTAAGTAAACATAAAGCACTGCCTAAGGGCTCTAGATTTGGGTGGGGGTGGGGGTGGGGGTGGGGGTGGGCGGTTGCTGCCGGAATTCCCAGCGGAAGTAAACCCAAAGCTAGCCTTGAGAAAAGGTAAGCCTGGAGTACTGGGAGGGGCAGGGGAGCGCACTGTGATCAGGAATTGTAAAGACGTGTAAAAACCACACACTGGAGGAGAGGAGGAAACCCCGTCTGAGTGGGGCAGAGGGTCCTGCTGGGAAAGGACAAGGTATAAGGTTGGCTTCAGAAAGGAGAACAGATTACAGAGGCCCAGTTGGTGGAGAGTTTGATTGTGGTCCATTATACGACATGGAGCTGTTGGTCATTGTTCAGGAAAGAACGTCATTAGGGAAAGTAATCTGCAGGGTCAATGAATTAGGGAGAGGGAAACTTGAAGGTGAAAAGACCAAAAAGACTGTTAGCTACAGTCAGCGGGGGCTAGAGGAACAGCCCCCTGCATCTGGGTGTGTTAAACAGCCACGTCGCACACCTCACACTGAATAAAATGATGGCCAAGTTGGCGACCCTCGTCTTCGGAGCCCAGACGCAGAGTTTGCGCTCCAAGTAGATCCAGGCAGCACTTACCTGGTGGGGGCCACTCCAGGGCCTCCACACAGCATGAAATGCCACCAGGTACTCTTCAGGCATCGTCAGGAACAACTTCCTGTAGGAACACTGCAGACCCTCTTAGTCTTTGTGGATGATGGAAACTGTGCACTTGAACGCATAAACTTTCCCAACATGTGTGGCTTGCATTTGGCTTTCTTTCCTTCCTTTCTTTCCCTCTTTCTCTCTTTCTCTCTTTCTCTCTTTCTTTCTTTCTTCTTTCCTTCCTTCCTTCTTTCCTTCCTTCCTTCCTTCCTTCCTTCCTTCCTTTCCCTTTTTCCCTCTCTCTCTTCCTTCCTTCCTTCCTTCCTTCCTCTCTCTCTTTCTTACTCCCTCTCTCTTTCTTCCTTTTAAGGATATAGAAAGACCATTCAGCTACCTACACAGTTCCTGCTTTTCACCTCCTCCCCCACCTCCTGCTGCTCTGTACTCGCAGGTTTCCCAGCACCTCGGGTCTGACTGTACCAGGTGTCCCCCCACAGGTAGCAAAGACACCTGCACAGGGACTCTCCGGCTGCTGCTCAGTCTCTTGCTATGAAATCCTTAGAATGTCCCCATCTGTGAGACCATAGACCTAAGGCCCATAGATCTAGGAACAAGTCCTGAATGCTCATAACAGCAGGAGGGATGGATTATGGCATTTACAGGTATCCCAGCATCCCCGTATTGCTGGTGCATCGTGTGGCACTGATGTTAGTCAGCCTGGATTGTGTCTTCCTCCATATGTCTCTGCAAAGTGTGTCATTATGCCCAGGACTTGTAATGAAGCAAAGATAGCATCACAGTCCATTTCATAAAAATGAAGTGAAGATGAACCAATTCGTACATTGCAGCAAGTAGAGTCTCTCCCCCCACATGTATTTACCTAGACCCGCCTCCTGATCCTTGACCTTCTTTGTGGGCTGAGGGCCCCGGCAGGTGCAGGGGCATGGCTTTCCACTCCTTTTGCACACTCACTGTGTTGGCACATGGTCCAGACCTCTGTGTCCAGACCTTCCCATCACCACTCTTGTTGCACCAAGCACATACCTCCCGCCGCTTCTCTGTCTCGGTGTCCCCGGTACCACGTACTGCCTATGTCATGCCACTAGGTGTTTCACCTCTCTTCACCTCAGTCTGCTGCACTGTGCAGGGGAGCCAAGAATACCATTTAGCTCAAAGGGCTATTCTTAGTTTTCAGTGACATTATGCTAGTGTTATGGTTGTTCGTATTACTCCACCAGGAGATAAGCCGGCAGGAATCGATTGAGGACAAGAACTACACTGAGAGCTCTCTGCCCCTTAGTTGACATGGCTTGCCCACTGAATCATGATGGGCAACAGGAAAACATATGTTGTCACATCACAAGCTTGCTTTCTGCTTCATTTTTAATGTTATGGCTACTGGATCTATTGTTATAAATATCCTGTAGCAGGACAAATTGGTGAATCCGCCCATTTTTTTCAGTATAGCTTCTATGTCAAACAAGTCATTAATCAGAGATAAAACTAACTTGCCTTTTGGTTTTGACCAAATCACTATAAATGGAATACATTTTTAAAAAATTAACGAGTACCTTAGGCCTTTGTTCTAAGAAATCAAAATCTATGTAGACTTATTGAAGTAGCAGAATGGAATAATTATTGGTTGTGTACCAACAAGTAATGTAAGTTTTTGACACTGTTCTTTCTTAACTAGAACTAATTATGTAAACATTGGTCCTTTTGGGTTTTCTTGGAATTTGATTGGAAAGCTGAATTTGATGCTTATGGGATTTGTGACTGACTTTGAAGAATTATACAGTTGCTTTATGATCATTATTGTCAGTTAAAATACATTGTATCCATTGAATAAGCATTATTTCCAAACTTTTGTTTTAAGGCTATGTTGTAATATTACAAAATGTGATGTTAGGATGGGTAGGAACCAGAAATCACCCAAAATTCAAACCCTTCTGAGATTCAGATACATTAAGCAGCCTTTCATAGTTAAGCACCTGGTAAGTTATTGAACACTGCAGCTACTAATTTATTGAAAAATTATATTGCAAGTTATTTGCCTTGAAGTTTAATTTTTTCCCCACTAACCCTGTAGACTCCAATATCATCATTGTTAATTTCTTAGAGAAACAAATCTACTTTGCAATTGGAACATGGCGGTTGTTTAGAACTTTTCATTGTCTATCTGATTAGAAATTTCGATATTTCATTGACACTTGGGCCAACGTTCATGATCTCTTATGTTTCACAAGTGATCGGGTGCCCCCATCCAGAAGATGAAAACTCATCCTTGAGCTTTCAAATCTATGATGGCTCTGTAGCCTCTTGCTTTTGTCACTCAGCTCCAGTGTCAAAAAGAGAGGAAGAGACAGAGATGCCCAGCTGGGAATCAAGGTCTTGCTTCAAAGCTTTAATCTTCAGAGGAAAGAAATCTTGTGAATTTCATTAATGTCCATAAGATCTGAGACAATTTGAAGTATTTGAGCCCTTGGGCACATCTAGCATGCCGGATGCTATGGTGACTATAAGATTTTGGTTGCAAAACCCATCACAACTTTAATTTTGGAAATATCCGTTGTACAGTCATATGAGGGCTGTCCAGAAAGTATCCACCCATGTACCCATTCTCAGTGTATTGACAATGGCTGGATTTTTTCCAGACAGCCCTTGTATTTCAGGGTAGGTTGAACACCACCATGTTACAATAGGACTTGAAGTCAGCCAAGGAAGCGTTAGCCTAGCTTAGGCCAAATACGGAAACACCCAGAACTCTGAGTGGAGTGGCACATTATGGTTAAGAAAAAAAAAAGATCAGTCCTCTCAAAGTATCATAGGAAAGCTAAAAAAAGAAAGTGAAAGGAACATTTGTTTGGGATTCTAAAAGTAGATAACCCCAAAACATCTCCCCAAAAGGCTCCTTCTCTTATTCAGTAGAAAAATGGTTTGGGTCCTCAGTTTTCCCCCCACCTTCCTTTCCTCTTTTGTTCCCTCACTTCCAGAGAGGATCAGACCGGAATCCACAGTTGTCTCCACTGTAATTTTCCAAACTTTACAGGAGAAAGCCTGCTCACATAGCAGTTAAGTGCAAAAGGGGAATTACTGTGTGAGTCATCTCAATGTCTTGTGTTGATCTTATAACTGTTAAATCTACGAAACACAAAGGGAGGATTTGTTCAGAATCGTCCAACAGAAAATCTGGGATGGCTCAACGTCATCAAGACACGTCTTACAATAAAAATGTTTGCAGTAGGCTCTACGTGCACATGCCTGCCAAGACCTGAACCCAGGCCCCAAGGGCTCACTTTCTCCTTGCAGAGCGATGACATCACTGAATCCCAAGCAGAAGGAATGAGCTTAGCAAAGACTGGTGCCCTCAAAGGCTGCAGGTCTTGACAGGTCGAGTTTCTTCAGCTGGGCTCCAGGGCTCTTGAAGGTTTCTAGTTCAGCATTTGAGAAACCAAAACTGCCTTTCCGGACCCGGAAAGAAACAGCCTGGTTTCTTCTGTTAGCATTCTGTCCAGCTCCACTCCGGGCTGCCTCGCGGACCCTGTCCAGCCCCAGCGGGCACGCACCGTGGCACCCGAGTTCTTGCTGCCGTGATCTCGCCGGCCATTTCACCCGGAGAAATGGTGCGGCAGAGTGCTGTCTGCCAGTTGCTTTGCATCGGTGGGCACTCTCGTCCCGAAAAAAGTTTCCAGCTGGACTTGGCCTGGCTTCACGTTCAACTGTGGTGTCTGCAATGTGGCCACGCTTGACCACACTTCAGACCCCACCCACAAATGGCCAGAGAGCCAGCGAGAGAACCAGGGCGGGGGTCACCCAACCATGATGCATTCGCAGCAATTTATTGCAAAGCCTTGGTTTTATGACAGTGAATCAGCGTTGGGTGCGCTGAGAGAATCCGTCTGCCTGGCCGCCCAGGGGACTGCTGCTCCGTTCATCATCATTTTATTGGTCTGAGGCACTTGCAAAGGTCTAGTTATTTGAAGTTCTCTTGTGCCCTTAAGAGGTAGCATGAGGGGAAAGCCGGGACGGCTCAGCGGGTTGAGCGCTCGCTTTGAGGCCACGAGGACCGAGGATCGAATCCCGGCTCCGGCCCAGGCAGGACCCACATGCTGAACTGGGGAGTTCCCACAGTTCGGTTCTCTAGCTGTCTCTGTCTCTGTCTCTCTCTCTATCTGTCAAGAGTAAAATAGAAATAAATATGCACTGAA
>PVKE010048219.1:0-11662 GCA_004027555.1 Craseonycteris thonglongyai | reverse complement strand
TAATTTTCTTTCCAGATGATGCCATCATTGTTAATGTTCTCTTTTGGATTTCTTGTTTCTCGGTCAAGTTCATGGCATTGCCATTTGTGAAGAGACCTTCCATTTATCGTGTCAATGTACGGTATATTACGGTATATTCGAAAAATGTCATTCATTAAAAATTTAATTAAAAAAAGAACTGGTGTTGCCTCGGAAGTGGGGGGTAGTCTTATACAGCGAATATAGGCCTAAACCTATGTTTTAACTGTAAAATTAGGGGGTCATCTTATACGCCCGGTTGTCTTATACGCCGAAAAATACGGTAACTGCTTTTCTCTTCCTGCTTTTAAAGTTCTCTCATTGTCGTTAACCTTTGGTATTTTATTTATAATGGTGTCTTGGTGTGAACCTCTTTGGGCTCATCTTGATTGGGACTGTATGTGCTTCCTGGGCTCGTATATCTATTCCCTTCACTAGGTAAGAAAAGTTTTCTACCATTATTTGTTCAAATAGGTTTTCAATCCCTTGCTCTCTCTCTCGTCCTCTTCTAGTACCCCTATGATGTGAATGTTGATATGCTTGATGTTGTCCCAGAGGTCCCTTAAACTATCCTCATTTTTTTGTATTCTTTTTTCTTTTTGCTATTCTGATTGGGTGTTTTCTGTTACCTTATCTTCAAATTGCTGATTTAGTACTCTGCTTTGTCTAATCTACTGTTGAATCTAATGTGTTCTTCATTTCAGTTATTGCATTCTTTACTTCAGACTGGTTCTTTTTTATGTTTTCTATCTTCACTTTTGTTTCTTATCTCTTTGTTGAACGCCCTGAGATCATTGAGCATCCTTATAACCAGTGTTTGGAATTCTGCATCTGGTAGATTGCTTGTCTCCATGTTGTTTAGTTATTATTCTGGAGCTTTGTTCTGTTCTTTTATTTGGAACATGTTTCTTTGTCTCCCCATTTTGTCTGCCTCCCTGTGTTTGTTTCTTTGTATTAATAGTAGGTAGAGTTGCTATGCCTCTCGTTCTTAGTAGAGTATAGTGGCCTTATGTAGTAGGTTTCCTATGGGACCCAGCAGTGGCCTCCCTAATCACCAGAGCCAGGTGCTCTAGGCATGTCCCTTGTGTGGGTTGTGTGTGCCCTCCTGCTGTAGTTGAGTCTTGGTTGCTATATGCACATCAATGAGAGAGACTGGCCCTCAGGCTGATTGGTTGTGAGGACTGGCCGTGACTACAGTAAAGGAGCTGGGGTGCAGAGCTGCCCCTCCAGAGCATTAGGGGGACTCTGGTGCCTGTCCAATCTGTCCTTTGGGTGTGTCATCCTTGGAGGCAGCCAGGTGATGCTCCAGCTTGGTCCATAGCTGACGACTAGGCTGCGGCTGTCCCGCAGCCGATTTCCTGTCCAGGCCCACCTGGAATGGAACACAAAGCAATCCACAGGTGGCCACTACCTGCACTGGGCTTGGTGGTGCCTCGAGAGGCCAAGCCTTGAACCAAGGCCATCTATCACTAATTCTGAGCTTGGGGCTGCTCAGTTAGAGGTACAGGACATGCCAAAGCCAGATGCTGCTTATTTGGATTTTGTGAACCTTTGAGAGGTTTTAGTCAAGTCCACAGCTTGAGCTAAGACAAGGTGTTTGTACTAAAAAAAAAAAAAGAAAAAGAAAAAAAACAGCCACTGGAAGCGGCTTGGGTGTGCCCGAAAGTTGGGTGGGGTGGGGTCTCAGGGAATCACTAGGGCAGGGCAGACTAAAGGTGATAGCCGGTGTGATGGAGATTCAGATATGTCTGCACACAGGAATGGGGAGGGTTCAAACAAAGAAACAATGGCTTCCACCAGCTCTTCTGTCCAGGTACTCTAAGCTCTTTATATGTATTTGCTCAGTTAAGTCTCATAATATGATGTGTTACCCTACAAAATGGATATTATTATTATAATATCTTAAGAGCAAATAAAAGAATCTCAACCTCCTCCCACTTTTCCTGTCCCTTTCTTCCCCCCACACTCCCTTCTTTCTGGCTCATGGATCCTTCATCTCTCGGAAGTGAGACGAAAGCAAAACCATTCCCTTCAAAACTCATGAGTGGTGGGTGGTGAGGGGTGGCAGAAGCTGCAAAGGTCTGAGGTTCTAAGGATCAAGGAGAAAGGGTCAATATTTGGGACAGGGTTGTGCTTGTTGGCAACAAAGATCTATGAAACTCCTCCACACTTTTCTGAAACTATGCTTCAGACTTTAGGGCTGAGAAACCCCCCAGGTTTCTTAGATTTACCTAAAGTACCTTCTTTGCTCCTCCCTCTGGGTGTCCCATCTCTTATTTCAAAAGGAAAATGGCCACCTCATCTTTCTTTCCTTGAAAACGTCCCTGGAGAGCTCACAGCCCTCATCTCCCAGGCTTGCAAGATTACAGGGTTACAAGAATGCCTCCTTCAGAACCCTGGCCAAGCCCTCCACAGAGCTCACGTGACAAACTACAGTTTCACCGGCTCACAGGACAGCCTTCCTCCTCCCAGAGCTAGTCAGCCAACGCCTTTGAACAAACACCCAAAAGCTGGAACGTCATATGCCAAATCCAAGAGAAAAGGAGATTTTCCAAGGAACTACTCACTCTTCTTAAGAGGGCAGCTGGTTTGCAGACCCCGGCAACCAGAAAGGCCTTCCCTTAACCCTGCTCCTGTCTCAGGCTCCACTTCCTTCACTGCCAAAGGGCTTTAAAAGGGAGCTTCCACTTGCTGTTCTCACTTCCTCTTCATCCCCTTTCTCATCAGCCCCTGGCAATCAGCCTTTTTCAGATCCGCTACCCTGGGAAAGTACTGAGGTGCTTTCCCCACCTTCCTCATGTCACTAGTGACCAAATAGGGGTGTCTCATAGTCCTTTCTGGAGGCCTTAAATCTTGATGGTCACCCCCTGCCCTTTTTTTAAAGAATTGTTGTTGTTCTTTTTGACAGAGAGAGAGAAAGAGAAGGCGGAGGGCCCAGAGCAGTCTCCATAGTAATACATCATTAGTTTTCTACGTAGTTTCACTCCACAGGTGGGTGCAGGACTGCGCAGGGCAGGAACTGGCTGGCAGCTGCCTGCATAGGAAGCTCTCCTGGGTGAGAACTGAACTGGGGACACACCCCAGTTCAGCATATGGGTCCACGTGGGCCAGCACCAGGATTTGATCCTCAGATCCCAGGCTGCAAGACAAGCGCTCAACCCGCTGAGCCATCCTGGCATCCCTGCCGTCCCCTTCTTCACATGCCTCTCCGGGTCTCTGTGGGAAAGGGGAAAAGGACCCACTCAGTAGAGCGGGCACGAACTTGTCCACCAGCCTGTGAGGAGGCTGTTAGGAGCCCTGTACTTGGAGGAAAGGTTGGGATCTTGCCTAGGGTCATTCAGCAGCAGGTCCGATATCTGGGGTCTGCTGCCTCCAAGGTGAGTCCTCCACACCATCTCTCTCCCTTACACCCCTTCTTTCTCTTTGCAGGTCCCTCTTGTCCCTTTGCCTCTTCTTTTCATGCCATCCTTTCCCAAGGCTCCGTCTTGGGCCTTCTTCTCATCCCTATCTCCCTGGATAACTTCCCCTCATACCTCAACTTCTGTTGTCACTCCAGTCTCCCTGGCCCCAAGCCTCACATCCAGGTTTCAATTTCCCCCTTTCTACTGGGTGTGTCCATGTGGAGGGACTGCAGTCCAGACAACTCAACCAACCTCCATTGGGCCAACGGCTTCCCTCTTATGTTCCCACTTTGGTAATCTGCTGCTCACGCCCCTTCAATCCCACCTTCTGAATCCAAATCAGTCACCTAACCCCGTTGGTTCTCCCTCTATCCCAAAATGCCCCTTTTCTATTCCCACTGCCTCAGCCTTAATTCACCTGAATAGCTGCAGTACTGGTCCCTCTGCTTCCAGAAGCTGATGTCTCCAATCTCCTCCCCACCAGGTATCTTCCTAACGGCGAGATTGGGTCATTTCCCTTCCCGGACATCTTCAGTGGTCCCGCAGCACTTACTGAATGAAGTTCCAATCCAGTCTTGTTCTGATAATGTCCTTGGGCTCAGTGTGCTCCCGCCAGGGGGGACCAGCAGCCTATTCTTGAGTGCGCCTTGGATCTGTGTGCCTTTGACCATGTTCTCTCATGTCCTCATTCCACTAAATCCTACTCTCTCTTCCAGGCTCAGCTCAAATGCCACCGCTTCAAGAAGGCCTCCCTCCGCCTTTCCTACCAGTTGAAAGTTACTGCTTCTCCTTTTCAAACGCCTCAGCCCCTTAATGAAAATTGTTGTAGAGTTACACGCTGTATAAACACACTGTTGTAGAGGTGTCTGGAATGGCTCCTTCACTACTCGAGTGCAGGCTCTGTGGATACAAGACCCTGATCCATCCATGTCCTACAGGCCTCTGTATACAGCAGGTGCTCCAAAGGGTTTGCTGAACCGAAATGAACGTGACAATTCACAGAAAGGCCACATTCTGTTGGTGACTGACTGCCGGTTTTGAATCTCGAAAGCAGCATTAAATGTGATCAGAAAAAGCCATTTGGCTTCTAATCCATGTGAATTCTGAACAAGGCAGGTTTATATATTCAATATACTTGGATTCCCATTTTGGGGGCAAACAGAATAAATTCAAAAAAGA
Source organism: Craseonycteris thonglongyai (assembly GCA_004027555.1). Lineage (NCBI taxonomy): Eukaryota > Metazoa > Chordata > Mammalia > Chiroptera > Craseonycteridae > Craseonycteris > Craseonycteris thonglongyai. The sequence goes on along the minus strand of PVKE010048219.1, from coordinate 7,064 downwards.
TAAAAGGAAACCATCCATTCACGTCTTCTTACTCTGTGCCTTATCAAGTATTGGATATTTGGAAAGTACTTTTCACACACGTCTCTTTAAATGATAATAGATGTTGAGGCTGCTGCACTGTGAGGCAGGCAGGCTCAGTGCCCAGCACTCTCCGTATGATTCCTCTGGGCAGAAAATCCGCTGAGATGGGCTTATTATGGATCCCCTTCTAGAGACGTCTTCAGTGAGGCTCCAGGAGGTTAAACAACTCAGCTGTGACCTCACAGCTATGATATTCAGTGGGGAGCCTAGAATTTAAACTCAAGTCTTCCTAACTCCAAACCCCATGCTCCTCCCAGGACCCTACGCTGCACTCAATTAGGTCCAAATTTAGTCCACTCCATTGTCTTTCCTTCCCTGTCACCAGTGTGCAAACTGGGACACAAAGAGAAGTGGAACATAGCGTGCAGGGACTTTCGGTTTGAAAGAGGCTCCTGGCACAGCCACTCAGGTCCAGCAGACAGACAGCACCTCGTCTGTCCCCCTGCGTCCCCACCAGCACTGTTCTCACTGCCCAGCAGCGGGAAGCAGAGCACTGAATGCAACCAGATCCCAGCACAAGGGGCCAGGCGGGGAGACTCTGAAGGGCAGAGGAAGCCAAGAGCTTCCTTTAAACACAGCTCCTTCTGGACTGTGTCGAGGCCACCTACCCAGCAGGGGCCTCCTCTTTCAGGACTAGAAAATCCTATTATCTCCAGCTACCAGACGCCGTGTGTAAGTGGGAAAGACAGGAGGATATGTCACCATTCCTAGACAGCTGGTCCGCTCATTAGCCCATCCTTCCAACTTGGCCCAGGTGGCACAGGATCAAATGACACAGCAGAGAAACTCAGGGTTTAGACAAGAAACAACAGACTCCATGAACTCGGAGGAGTGGGTGGTAGGGAGTAGAGGCCAAGGAGGGGCCAGTGCTGAGGGACCTAGCGCTTAGGTCGTTGGGGGACGCCAGGACTGGAAGTATCCAAGACCTCCCAACAAGGGCTGCCTGTCCTGCTTCTGCCCAGACGTCTCATCACCCTGAAGCACTCCCTCCATGAGACGCTATCTGCTGGTAACAGGGCCTATGGGAATGAGCCCTTTCAGGTGGGGAGCTCAGCCTCTGACGGGGTGCTCTCTCCGAGCCTCATCAGACTCAGCACTAACTCAGTGGGATAAGAACCAACCTCTGCGCTACAGATTTGCATCTGGATCTCCTCCCTACTGACTGACACTGCAGAGCTATCTACGTGCCCTTTCTCCGAATCCCAGGGGAAGCTGGGCCTCAGTGGGCTGAGCCTGCTGCGCTGACCACTAGGCCACGAGTCCTCACCCCAGATGCTCTGCTACTTAAAAGATAATGAAGTGAAACTTTTCTAAGGTCTGGCAGTATGGGCAGTCTGACTCTAACACCATACAGAGCCTCAAACTCCAAATATCATCCGGGAGTTCCTGCTCCCTTACCCTGGTGGCTAATGCAGTCCCATTGCCCCTGGCAATGCTCATGTGTTCTGACCTAGAACTAGAGCAAGAATTTGACCTAGAACAAATCACATGCAAATGCCCCGGCATGCTTTTCCAACTCCCCCTGGTTATTTTTATTCCACAGCTCCACTGGACTTCTACAAACAGACTGCTCTGCAGCCAGAGGCCCCTGACCTAGTTCTTCATCTGGTTTTAACCAGATTAAGCCAAGGGTTAGACGGCTCAAAGCTCCAGCTGGGGAAGTGAGCTGACATGAAAGGGGGCTGCTGAGCCATGAGATGTCCAGTCAGGTTCGTCTTATGTGGGGGCGTCCAGCCATGGATGACTTTAGAGTTAGGAGAAGGGCCAAACTTGGACGTGATTTGGCTAATGCGGACAGGGGCAAGAAAGTGGCATTGTTATTCCTAATCAACTGGTTGGAACCACTTCAGCATTCTGCTGCTCCAGTGACTACAGGGAAGGACAATTAGTTGCTGTCAACTGAAGGCAAAAGATGATGACTAAATTTTTTTACATGGAAAAGAAAGGGGGACTTGCATTTCTGGCAAGGTAGAAATACCAATTCATTCAATTAGTTTAAATATGTACCATCCCGGCAAGGAAAGGGGCTTTTTCAAAGTATCCAGGCAAGTTTAGACTTACTGGCAGATTGTATGAATCATCACAGGGGCATCTCAGAATATCGCTGTCTCTCAGCACTAGCCCTGTGCTGGCCCATATGGCAGCCACTGGCCACACAAGGCTAGTGTGCTCTTAGAGGGTGGCTAGTTCAAACCGAGAAGTGCTTAAATGTAAAATACACAGTGGGTTTCAAAGACTTAGTAACAAATGAAAAAAGAAGTAAAATATCTTACTGAGAGCATTTAGATTAATTACATGTTAAAATGATAATATTTGGTATACAGTTAGTTAAACATATTATTACATTTCATTTCACCTATTTTTACTTTTGCAACATGACTACTAGAAAATTTTTTAATATTCTGTGGCTTGCAATATATCTCTTTTCGATAGTGCTATAGTATAGTGATAATTCTATACCTAAGGGTTCAATTCAAAGTGTGGCAAAATTTGCAAAGGGACGCCTTTTTAGCCAAACCTCACTGGAAAACATTCTTAAGTTGCTTTCCACTGTGTAAGATAACCCAAAGAACCTCCCTTAGATTCATCTAGCATTCTGATTCAGAGGTGCATGTCCTATGGGGGAAGGAAGTCCTAGGGACACATTCTCAATGTCCCCGACCTCTGTCTCCCTCATCTGAGACTCTCAACTGCCTTTGTCTTTGAAAGTATTAGTAAAGCCTGATACTAAGATCTATGACCCATGTGAACCTGCTTTGACAATCTGTTTTGCTCACCCCATCTCTCCCCCATCACTTGACTCTAACTTTCTGACTTTTCCGTATTTTCATTGTCTGCTGTAGACATTCTTTACATTATCTATAGCCTTTTTAAGACACAGAGCTGCAAATTGAACCACTTCATCGCACCAAGCACATTCCCAGCATATTACACTCCTAAGAACATAACCCAAAGACACACCAAAGCTTCCACAGAGGTAAGAGATACTTGTCTATGACAATAGGGTTCCTGTAATAGCATGGAATTATTATTTTAAATTTAAGCCTTGTAAAACATGTTTTCCTTACAATGCCAGTATCTCACTTACTATTTTTACTCCACCACAATCTTCAACTGAGCCTAAAACTGAAGCAGTCCTATAATTGCCTGGATACTCACTGGTTAACAAAAGCTTGTCCAACCCATAGCCCACGGGCCACATGTGGCCCAGGACAGTTTTGAATGTACGTAGCTCAACACAAATTCGTACACTTCCTTAAAACTTTGATTTTTTTTTTTTGAGATTTTTTTTCCAGTCCATCCGTTGTCATTAGTGTTAGTGTATTCTTTGTGTGGCCCATGACAATTCTTCTTCCAATGTTGCCCACAGAAGAGAAAAGGTTGGATACCGCTGGAATAACACATTTGTTCATAACCACTACAGTCTTTCCTGGAAAAACACATGGATGACCCTTCGCCAAGCCAATCAGGAAGCTGCTTGGTGAATTCAGTAGCCTTTTCCAGTTCTCAAGGCATTTGCTTCACGGGTCACCCACTGCAGTGCCCCTCTCTCCCCACCTTCCCCCCAAATCCTGCAATCAAAACTCAGCAGTCCTGGATCCCATTCTTTTGAAAAACTCATTTGTCCTGACCTATTATTGATGGGCAAGTTAATTTTTTGCTAAGACACAGTGAATCTGTCCCTGATAAGAACTAATGTATTATTAATCCCAAATATCAAATTTGAGTTTTAAAGGGGTTTTAGTAGCTCAACACAGTGTTTTTGAAATGATGTTGAGTGGCTTTCCCAAAGATGCCTACAGGGCTTCCAGAGATGAGGCAATCTAGGTTCTTACCCTTGCTTGGATGACACAAATTCTAATTTTATCAGTTTCCTGGTAGATTTCATTGGTAGGGGTGGGGAAGAGTTCCACAGACAATGGGGGAAAGTTTTAAAAACCACAGACATACACCAAAGCACTGACCTATGATAAAGATCTCTATCATGAGGCCAACAACAGATGCTATTTTAAGAGTGTGAAGAACTGGGAAGGATCTAAGGTTTGACTCTTTTTTAAGCCAACAAGTTCCCCTACCAGTTTCATTGGTGCTGGCAAAGATGCCAGTTCTCTGAGCCCAATTCCAACACCATAAGAGGAAGAGGGCTGAATGACAGCGGCATGTGCAGCAGAGGCTGCATTACAGGAGGGGAACCCTGAACTTACAACGAGTCACGGGCCAGCCTGCCCTTTGTTCCAGATGGAACACTATCTGCACCTTCTGAGGACATTCACTATGCAAACATCCTTGAAAAGATGGTCCAGAATGAAGGGCAGACAGTGCCTTTGCTCATAACATGCCCAGAGATCAGGAGGCCCAGGGAGACTTCTCTTTCCATCGGTGGTGGGGGTGCAGACCACTTAGGACTCCCAAGGAATGTGAGCTTCTCAAACAAAGCCAGAGGGAAAGAACAAATCGTGCAAAGGGACAAATAAGCATTTTCTGCTTGCTGAGTTCAAAAGTGCACCTCATCCCTCTTAGAACAAAATGCAGGATCCTCACCATGGCCTACGGGACCTCCGTGACTGGGTTCTCGCTAGTCTTCTCAGTGTCCCAGTACAGCTCTTTCACTCACTCCCTCTGCTGCGCCACGCTGACCTCACTGTTCCGGACATGACAGCACATGCAATCCCGCCTCAAAGCCTTCGCCGCTGCTCAGAGCCTCCCCTCTGCTTGGAATGTCTTTCACTAGGCTCACTCCCTCACATCATTCTGGTCTCTGCTCCCAGCCCTGAGTCACTTCCTGTTTCCTCTTATTGTCTTATTTTTGTTCAAAGTGCTCATCACAACCAACACTGTATTAATTTGTTGTCAGTCTCCCCTCAATAGAATGGAAGCTCCCCGAGGGCAGACCCCTTGTTTACTTCTAGGCCTGCAGGTCTACATCTGATCACCAAAACGAAACAACTATTTTTAATCCTATCAATGGCATGCCTACCATTACCGGTTGACTTGGGTACCCCAGTAATTCATATGCTGAAGTCCTAACCCCCAGCACCTCAGAATGTGACTTTACTGGGAGATGGTGTCTTCACAGAAGTACTCAAATTAAAATAAAGTTACTAGGGTGAGCCCTAATCCCCTATGACGGGTGTCCTCATAAGAAGGGGATATTTGCCATGATAAGCAAGCCATGACTGGTTAAAAACACTCTGGAGGGCCAACTGCTATCCCAGCCTGGAGGCAGGAGTTCAACAGAAAATCATTGCTCTGAGGAGCATTTGAGATCTTGCTCCTCCGCATATGTGTGTCATCAGTTTTGCTCAAATAAATTCTTATTAAAAAGATCAGGGGACACCAGGATAGCTCAACAGGTTGCGAGCACTTGCCTCGCAACCATGAGGTCTGGGGATTGAATACCGAGGCCCCGGCCCATGCAAACCCATATGCTGAACTGCAGCACAACTGGTCGCTACCAGGATGGCTCAGTAACAAAGGTTCTCTCCTCCCATGTGGGAGGTCCCCACTTCAGTTCCTACCCTGTGCAGCCCCACATCCACCTGTGTGGAATGAAACCATGTCACAACTAATGATGTACAACTGTGGAGACTGCTCTGGACCTTTTCCTCTTCTCTCTCTCTGTCTCTCTCTCTCACCCTTTCTTTCAAACAACAAAACAAATCTTTAAAAAATATAATAAAAGAAAAAAAATCATCACTGTGAAAGTTCAGTATGTGCTCTCTCTAGTTGTCATATACCCAAGGTGCTCTCTGTCCTCCAAATGTCTCTTTAAAGCAGGCAAAAGGTAAATACCATGTCATGGGTGAAAATGGTAAGGTGAGGACTGAGGTTGACAGGCTCTGTATGTGAACACTCAGCAAACAAAAGCCTGGGAACATTTAGGCCTGAACCAGTTCCTCTTGTGATTAGGTCTTAGCCTGTGTCAGCTGAGACACTCACACCGGGACAAGCACAGGCAGAGGTGAACAGATTCTAGCAAGCAAACGGAAGACAAGGATGGCAGAAGCCAGCAGACGACTCCCGGCTGTTTTTCACAGCCCTGTGCTCAACTGGCTGCAGCCGGAAGACGAGTCTAGGGGACTGAAAGCAGGAGAAAGAAGAGAGGAAGGAAAGACCTTTCAAAACTAGGGCATGGGAACAGGTGGGACAAGTGGCATGAACGGCAGTCAGTGTTTCCACCATTAGCCGGGGAAGGGCCAGCTGGGAGATCCGTTTCTCAAATGGCCCTGCCTTACCTAACCCCAGTCAGCTGGGAAAGACCTCGGGCACCCCCAGTTACTTGTCTACATTCGTGGGCCACTCAAATATGTGCCCAAGGTTGACTGCCAGCTCAGGTCAGGGGTCACCCCTTCAAACAACTCAGCCCTTGGTCCCCATAAAATCCTTTGGGACAAGAAGCAGTCTGGTTCATCCAAGACTGCTTGGCCTTGGCCTCTACCCTCAGGGTCCTCATGTCCCTATCCCAGTCCCTATCCCAGTCCCTATCCCAGGAATATGGGATTTGCAGCTTCTGGCAGAATTTCTGAGGTGATAAGGCTGATCCAATCCCCATTGAGGAGAAGACCAAAACCGCAGTGACAGTATACAGGAGGGCTGTTAAAAAAAAAATCCAACCATTGTCCATATAAGGAGAACAGTTACGTGGCTGGATACTTTCCAGGCAGCCCCTCTGTATGCGTGTGTGCATGTGTGTGAATGTGTGTGTGTATATATGTGTGTGTGTGCATGCATATATATATGTGTGTGTGTATTTATGTGTGTGTGTGTGTGTGTGTATTTAGAGGCCCAGCCAAATGGCACTGACTGAGTTGGCCTCTCTGATCAGAAAACCTTTCCTCTTGCTCATATTTTAATAAATTATAAATTAATAAATTATATTAATAAATTATAATAAATGTGGGTTCACAACTCCCTCATTCAAATCACTGACACTCTTCACTGAATCCCTCTGATTTTCTCCTAATACATGTTCCTTTTTATTT
>PVKE010048218.1:0-11662 GCA_004027555.1 Craseonycteris thonglongyai | reverse complement strand
TCAAGGTCCATCCATGTTGTCACAAATGGCTGTATTTCATCTTTTCTTATTGCTGAGTAGTATTCCATTGGGTAAATGTACGATAATTTCTTTATCCAGTCATCTATCCAAGGTCACTTTGGTTGTTTCTATGACCTGACCACCATGAACACTGCTGTGATGAACACTGGGCTACATATATCTTTGCGAATTAAAGTTTTCAAGTTTTTTAGGTAGATACACAGAAGAGGGATTGCTGGATTGTGTGGCAATTCCATTCCTAGTTTTTTGAGGAATCTCCATACTGCCTTCCATAGTGGTTGTACCAGTTTACATTCCCACCAGCAGTGTATGAGGGTTCCTTTTTCTCCACAGCCTCTCCAGCGCTTGCTATTCCTTGTCTTGATGATAGCCATTCTAACAGATGTGAGGTGGTATCATACTGTGGTTTTAATTTGCATTTCTTGAATTGCTAGTGATGTTGAGCATTTTTTCATATATCTGTTGGCCGTTTGTATGTCTTCATGGGAGAAGTGTCTGTTTAGGTCTTCTGCCCATTTTTTTTGTTCTGCCCATTTTTTAATTGGATATTTTGGCTTTTTTGTTGTTGAATTCATATATTTTAGATATTAGGCACTTATCAAAGGCATAGTTTGCAAATATTTTCTCCCATTTGGTTGGTCTTATTTTTACTTTGTTGATGGTTTCCTTTGCTGTGCAGAAGTTTTTTAGTTTGATATAGTCCCATTCATTTATTTTTGTTTTTACTTCCCTTGCTTTTGGGGTCAAGTTCATAAAGTGTTCTTTGAACCCAAGTTCTGCGAGTTTAGTGCTGATGCCTTCTTCTATGCAGTTTATTGTTTCAGGTCTTATGTGGAATTTTTATATCTACTTTGAGTTAATTTTGGTATGTAGTGACAGTTCACAGTCCAGATTCATTCCTCTGCATGTGCTTTTCCAATTGTCACAGTACCATCTACAGAAGAGGCTTTCATTTCTCCATTGTATATTTTTTGCTTCTTTATCAAAAATTATCTGTCGCTATATCTGTGGATTTATTTTTGTGTTTTCAATTCCGTTCCATGGGTCTATCTACTTATTTTTCTGACAATACTAAGCTGTTTTGATTATTGACACTTTGTAGAATAAACTGAAGTCAGGAAACATGATGCCTCCAGGCTTATTCTTTTTTTGTAGGATGGCTTTGGTGATTCAGGGTCTTTTATGGTTCCATAGGAATCTGATGATTTAAAAAATCTATTTCTTGAAAGAATGTCTGTGGGATTTTGATGGGAATTGCAATGAATCTGTATGTTGCTTTGGGTAATATAACCATTTTAACTATGTTGATTCTTCCAATCCATGAAACTGGAATATCATTCCATTTCTTTGCATCTTCTTCAATTTCTTTTAATAGTATCTTATAGTTTTCCATGTATAAATCCTTCATGTTATTGTTAAGTTTATTCCAAGTACTTTATTCATTTTGTTGTGATCACAAACAATATACATTTTTTATTTCTTGTTCTGAAGTTTCATTGTGTGTGTCTGTATATGTTTCATATATATATATATATATATATGAATATGTTCTGGATTTTTGCACATTGATTTTGTATCCTACAAATTTACTGAATTCATTTATTATTTCTAATAGTTTTCTGGTGGAGTCTTTAGCATTTTCTATATAAAGAATCATGTCATGTGCAAGCAGTGAGAGTTTAACTTCTTCACTCCCAATTTGGATGCCTTTTCTTTCTTTCTCCTGCCTGATGGCTCTGACTAGAACTTCCAGCACTATGTTAAATAGTGGTGGTGACAGGGGACATCCCTGTTTTATTCCCTATTTTAGAAGAAAATGTTTCAGGTTTTCCCCATTGAGCATGACATTTGATGAGGGCTTGTCATAGATGGTCTTTATTATGTTGAGGTACTTTTGTTATATACCTATTTTATTAAGTATTTTGATCATAAATGGATGTTGTATCTTGCTGAATTCATTTTCTTCATCAATTGATAAAATCATATAGTTTTTATCTTTTATTTTGTTTATGTGGTATATCACATTGATCAATTTGCATATGTTGTGCTCCTGGGATGAATCCCACTTGATCGTGACCAGTAATCTTTTTAATGCATTGTTGTATTCTATTTGCTAGTGTTTTGTTTAGAACTTTTGCATCAGTGTTTATCAGAGATATTGGTCTATAGTTTTCATTCTTTTTCTGTGTTGTCCTTATCAGGCTTTGGTATTAGGGTAATGTTGGCCTCATAGAATCAGTTGCCTCTTCTTCAATTTTTTTGGAAAAGTTTGAGGAGAATAGGTGTTAGTTCCTCTTTAAATGCTTGGGAAAACTTATTAGTGAGCCATCTGGTCCTGGACACTTGCTTTTGGGGAGGTTTTTGATGATTTTTTCAATTTCCTTACTGTTGATTGGTCAGTTTAGATTATCCAATTCTTGATTCAGTCTAGGTAGACTGTATGTTTCTAGAAACTTTTCCATTTCCTGTATTCTGCAAAATTTGGTCACAGATAACCCTTCATAGTATTCTTGTATGATCCTTTGTATTTCGGTGGTATAAGTTGTAATTTTCCCTTTTTCATTTTCATTTTCATTTGAATTATTTGTATCTTTTTTCTTTTTCCCTTGGTGAGCCTAGCCAGGGATTTGTCAATTTTATTAATTTTTTCAAAGAACCAACTCTTTGTTGCTTTAATTTTTTTCTATTGTTTTTTCTATTCTTTATTTTGTTTGGTTCTGCTCTCATTTTTATTATTTCTTTCCTTCTGCTGGCTTTGGGTGTTTATTTGTTCTTTTTCTAGTACTTTAAGATGTGATATTAGGTTGTTTACTTGTGATTTTTCTTGTTTCTTGAGATAGACCTGTAGTGATATAAATTTCCTTCTTATTACTTCTTTCACTGTATCCCAGTAATTTTGGTATATAGTGTTTTCATTCTCATTCATTTCTATGTATTTTTTAATCTCTTCTTTTATTTCTTCTTCGATTCAGTCATTAAAAAAAAAACATGTTGTTTAATTTCCAAGTTTTTGTGGTTTTTCCTGCTTTCTTTTTGTAGTTAATCTCCAATTTCAAAGCTTTGTCATCAGAGAATACACTTGGTATGATTTCAATCTTCTTAAACTTGATGAGGCTAGCTGTGTTCTGTCCTTGAGAATGTTTCACGTGCACCAGAAAATAATGTATAGCCATATGTTGTAGGATGAGGTATCCTGTAAGTGTCAACTATGTCCAGTTACTTTACTGTATCATTTAAAGCTGGTATTTCCTTATTTATTTTCTATTTGGATGATCTGTCCATGGCTTTCAAATGGGTGTTTAGATTTTCTATTAAAATTGTGTTTTTGGTCACTTTCTCTTTTTAGATCTGTTAGTATAGTTGCTTTGTAAATGTTCGTGCTTCATGGTTGGGGGCACATATATTAATGAGTGTCATGTCTTCTTGTTTCCTTTATCATTATAAAATGTCCATCTTTGTCTCTTATTATCTTTTCGATCCTGAAGTCTGTTCACCAGTATAAGCATGGCTATACCTGCTCCTCTCTGGATGCCATTTGCTGGGAGTATTGCTTTCCACCCTTTCACTTTGAGTCTGTGTTTGTCCTGAGGTATGTCTCTTGTAGGCAGCATAAGGTTGGTTTTGTTCTTTAATTCAGTTTGCCACTCTGTATCTTTTTATTGGCCAGTTCAGTTCATTTACATTTAGGGTGATGAATGATATATGAGGATTTCCTATTACCATTTTTTCTTTTGTTTTCTGGTAGCTCTTTTTTTTATTGTTTTTTTTTGCATTTTTATTTCTGTCAGTTATATTAGTTTGATGATGTTTATGACTGTGTTCTCTATTTTCTCTTTCTCTGTCTCTGTCTCTCTTTTGTCATGTGTCCCAGTTCTAAGTTCTTTTTGAGTAGTCACCATGAACTTTATGTAAGAGAATGTTTAATGTGTGCAGTAGTTTTTTTTCTTAAAAATGTTTTGTATCTCCATTCTCACTGGAGGTTTAAACTCTACTTCCTCCCCTTTTATGTTTTTGTTTTTCCAGTTTATCCCTATTTATTTTTACTTTTTACTTTTTTGTTTCAGGTCTAATTGTGTCTTCCATATTTCTTGAAATGCTGGCTTTGTGCTGAAGAATTCCTTCAGTTTCCATGTGTCTGAAATTGTCTTTATTCCTCCTTCATATCTAAAGGATAATTGGGTATCCTTTGCTGGGTAGATGATTCTCAGCTGGTAATTTCTCTCCTTCAATATTTCAAATACTTAATTCAATTCCCTCCTGGCTTGTAGAGTTTCTGTTGAGAAATCTGATGATAGTCTGATGCAATTTTGTTTATAGATTATGGTGTTCTTTTTTCTGGCTACCTTGAGGATTCTTCCTTTGTCTTTGACCTTTGATATCTTCAGTATAATGTGTGTTGGAGAGGCTCTGCTAGGATTCAAATAGCTAAAGGTCCTGTTTCCTTCTTGAATTTGAGGCTCCAGTTCTTGCCATAGATTTGGAAATTCTCATCTACTATTTGTCTGGACAAATTCTCTTTGCTCACCTTGTCCTCTGCTCCTTCTGGAATACATATTATTTTTATGTTATTATTTATAATGGAGTCAGATAGTTCTTATAGGTATCTTTCATTTCTTTTAGCTCTTAGGTATCACCCTGCTTTTGTGACATTTTCAAATTTCTGTGTTCGATTTCACTAATTCTTTCTTCCATCTGGTCACCTATGCTTCCTATGCTTCCTAGCTATTTCATTTTTCATTTTTTAAATTGTGTTTATCTCCAGAATTCCTTCTTTTTTTATAGTTTTAATTTCTTTTCTGGGATCACTTAACTCCTTCCGTGTACTCTGCCAATTGTCTTTGATCTCTTTCAGTGTTTTCAGAATTGCAGTCTTGAATTCTGTGTCATTTTAGCTCATATGTTACCATATCTTTAAGTTTTTTTTCTAGATAGTTTTCATTTTCTTTTTTTGTTCAGTAGGGTCTTATTGCTGTTGAAGCATTTCTCTTCCTGGACATGAGGACTTTTCCCCTAGTAGATGTGAAGAAATCTTTCTTTTATTTCCTGTCTGTGTTGCTGTAGTGTCTTATAACACTTTCTCTTGTTTATTTGGTTTTCCCACAGTGGGAGACTTTCTATAAGGTGGGCTTCTCTTTGACTCAGTTGTCTTGGTCTCTGTATACCTCCTCTTTGGGAAGACACGGTGGTTGATGATATTCTATGCCTATGAGATCCCACTGCAGTCAGATGCTGCCATATCTGTGTTTCAGTTTTCCTAGGATCTTCCAGCTTCAGCAGGAAGAGTGGGTCTGGGTTTGTTGGGAAAGGTGCAGGTCTGTTTGTGTCACAGGCAATGGCAGCTTTCTGGGAGCATCTCACTGAATGCAGGCTCTGGGCAGACCTTCTGGGGTGAGCTTTGGGAGAGATCAAGGGGAAGCAGACAGATTCTGTGTCTAAGGCCACGCAGTACTCAGGCTTGGGCCCTACCTCATTGAGACTCACTTTATGCTTCAGCCACCAGCATACTCCAGCTGCTGGCACTCCAGCCACCACAATGCCTGCTTCTTGCTCTGGTCACTGACCTTCAGCTCTGTGGGCCCCTAGCTCCAGCCATCTGAGCCAAGTGCTGACCGCCAGACCCTCAATCCCATCACCTGCACAGTCTCACTCTGGCCTCCTGCTCTGTTCTCTGGCCACCCTCACCATGCTATGGCTGCCTCCCCAAAGCTCCTGCTGCAGTATCTTGCTATAGCCAGTCATGCCCGCTTCTGTCGTCTACCCCATGTTCTGGCCGTCTGCACCTCTGCCTCTGTCTGTTCTAGTCCTCCAACCTGTCCAGCATTGCTCTGCACAGAGACCCGTGCCCCGACACTCCCACCTCAGTCAGTCTCTCCTCTGCTGGTTTCTGGGTCAGCCTCTGGGTCGGTCACCAATAAGTCTCCGGGTTGCGCTCTGTGGCGTGTCTCCACACTGCTTCCATTCTTTCTCTCTCATTTGCCTCTTTTTCTCTGGCTTTAGGGATTTTCTTGTGATGAGTGGATCTCTAAGCCTAGGCCGTGTGTTGTTTGAAATTCTCTTGCTGGATTTTAGTTGTTCAGTTTGTGGTTATTTCCAGGAGAGGTTTCAAGAGCTCCTCTTATGCCACCATCTTTTTTTTTTTTAAATATTTATTTATTGTTTTTGATAGAGACAGATAGACAGAGAGAAGTGAGGGGGGGGCAGAGCAGTCTCCATAGTTGAACTTCATCAGTTTTGGACATGGTATTGTTCCACACAGGTGGGCAGAGACTACACAGGGCAGGAACTGGGCTGGGGGTCTTCAGCATGGGAGGCATGTCCCTCAAGCCAGGGGCCAAACCAGGGGGTGAGAACTGAATTGGGGGCCTCCTGCATGGGAAGCATACCACAGTTTAGCATATGGATCCACACGGGCTGGGGCTGGGATTCAATCCTCAGCCCCAGGGCTGCAAAGTGAGCACTTAACCCACTGAGCCATCCCGGCTTCCCTTCACGCCACCATCTTGATAACATCTTCCTGGTATTTTTCTTAAAAAGGGGTGAAATATTTTTTTCAGGAGATTTATGATTTTACCATAGTGAAAGCAGACATTTGAGTAAGAAGTACTGCCTGTCAAAGCATTCTTTATTTCTTGTCAAGAAAGCTGATGGTTGGCCTTCAGATGAGGGCAAACAAGCCAAGCAGGTGTGATTTCAGGATTGCTTCATCAAAATGAAAAAATCTACTACTGGTCACTGTTTTAGTTGATAACTTCTTTTATTTATTTATTTATTATGATTATTTTGTGTGATAGAAGGGAGAGAGAGAGAAGGGTAGCGGGCCCAGAGCAGCCTCCCTAGTTGCACATTATTAGTTGTGACATGATTTCATCTCACACAGGTAGATGTGGAGCTGTGCAGGCTGGGGGCCATACAAGGGGCCTCCTGCAGGGGAGTTGAGAACCTTCACCACCATCCCAGTGGTTAGCAGTTGTGCTATAGTTTAGCATATGGGCTTTGCATGGGCTGGGGTTGGGAGTTGAAACCTAGACCTCTCAATTGTGAGACATGCTCAAACGTAGAGCTATCCTGGCGTCCCCAATGAATTCTTATATCTGATGAGAATCAAACCCCATTAGGAGCAGAATAAAACATGAAAGCCTGTTTTATGAGATCAAACGTGGATGAAAGCTGGAGATAATCAAGAAGTTGTAGGGCACTGAGGGAATGGGGTATTTCTGAAGTGAAGAAGGCAGGCAGAGATGGGCAGCTTGTACTTTCTGTCTGCCTTACAGTGTTGCCTGGAGCCCTCTCTGGGGCTGGGACTCCAACACTTGCCTCACCCACTGCAGTGAGTGTAACCACTGTGGTTAAAACTAATTCTCTGTTGCATATTCATACTTGAAATACTTTACAGTCAACACATACTGCCTCCTTTCAGCCTCACAGCAATCCCCAGTGCGTGGGCACAGAGCCCATGTTTACTTTGTAAGGGAGAAAAATGAGCCTCTAAGTGGAAAAATGACTTAACTAAAAGTATACATTTATTCAAAAAATATTTACCTGGCATCTTATTACTTTCCCTTCACAGATCATGGGGGGAAATTAAGACAATTAATGCAATCTCTTTCCCTGAGGAGGTTATAATCCATTTAGTGCGTTGAACAGATAAATAGATATTTAAAGAATGATTAGGGGTTCAAAATAGAGTTGGACTTAAGATCTAGTCTTTTTATTCTTGTTTTGTTTTCTTTAGCACTACATTAAAAAAAATGTTTATCATTTTTTATAAAAATAATTCATGTTTTTTTTAAAAACAAGTAAGACAATATATAAAAACATAAAAAAATATAAACATAACCTGTAATCCTGTTACCTGTCAAAAATTACTGTTAAAACTGTAAAATATAGCATTTTAGGCTTTTTATTAATTTATATATTTTTATTTTATTTGTAGTATAGAGTGGGATTCTTATGTTTTCTGTGTCAAAGAATATAACTTTGTTTCATGAATTTAATGGTTTTCCAGGATGCCATTATATCATTATGTAGCATAATATTATTGATGGATATTAATATTTGTTCCTATTTTTTTATCATCCAAAACTATGCTACAATAAAAAAATCATACATAAACCTTCGTATGTCTAATTATTTTCTTGTTATATAATTTCAGAAGTGAAACCTTTGATCAAAGTTCATGTTCAAATTTAAAAATAATGGCCACTGGAGAGTGAGGCTAGATTTTCATTTAAATTCAATTTATAATTTTTTAAATGAGAATAAAAGTTTTTATCTTTGCAAATGGCCAAGTTTAAATAAGCTAATGTATGAAATTTTTCTTTTTGATATCATACTACCATGAAAAGTTTCCTACTACTTTGACTATTTTATTTAGTTATGGGAAAAAAATCTTACGAAAGTTGAATATGGCCAGATTTTAGAACAGGTCTGAAACTCTATGACCTAATCTACAGGTAGTCCAACTAAAAGACAGAACTGGAACATGGAGAATGTGGTATGAACTTCTGATGTGAATATTCACAGTGAGGATTTAAATGTGCAAAACAATATTTTGGAATCTTTTTTCAGTAACTATACTCTCCATGATTTCAGGCAACTATATCAAAAAAATATGACTATATCAAAAAAAAACGGGATGCTCTGATGTTATGTGAACACACACAAGTTTGATATCTGAGGGCACGGCCATGGTGAAAGAGTTTAGCGGACATATTCTCTTTTAGGATATAATGTACTTTAGATGAGATTCCCATTCTATATTTTATCTCATTCCACTCATTATTTCTTCCCTAAAAAAATTTCTGCTTGCACCTTTCTTATCAAGAGGCCCACAAGATAATAAGTCTACTGTGATGAATCTGCATCATGAGGCTACTGAGTATGATTAAAGAAAAACAAACTTTTATTTAGGTTTACATTGGTTCCTGCACCTTCCACTATATCAAACACCTGTAGGCGTTTTTCTTTGTTCATGCAATGTTGAAGAATATAGGTTAGGTTTTATCCAAGAATAACCAGCACAACATGAACATAAGAAATCAAGGTTTTCTGATACCTACATAGTGATTTGTCTCTGATCCTTGTCATTTTGTGGCAAAAATCTTTCCATGTGCAGAGTGTCTATGTGTGGATGCTGTTAAATGCTCTTATTAAGCCCATTAGGGAGCTTTGAGTCTGTTTTTAGCTTCTCTTTCTTGCTGATAAAAGTGAAAAAAAAATTGTGCTTAGTTTAGAAACATTATATACACATAAAAATATGCACTATATGATACTAACTCTTGGATGAAACTCATTAACTTACTATTAGAAAGTTACTAAATTACCTCCTAATTTTATTACAAAAAAAAATGTTGCTTTAAAGGATAATTAGCTTTTTTATTAAAAAAGAAACTAGCTTGAGGAAGAAAGAGCTCCTTTCTTAAAGAAAAGTATCATAAAATAGTGAAATCATTACTCTATGAATGCTTGGTATGGGCATCAGTCTTAAATAGTGTATGAAGATCAGAACAAAAGGAGAAAGTGCTAGATAGGGTTCAAAGAAGTGCCAGGTTGGTATTCACAATGTACTAAATGTAGCACCTTTTGTAACTGGCATGAAAGGGGTAGCCAGAGGGGTGAAAAACTAAACAGGGCTGGACTCATCTGTATGCACTCAGAGGAGCTCACCATCTACTTGTTCTGCATTCTCAACACCAGGACACAATGCTTCTTCTGTTGTTATTAATGTTCGCTTATGATTCAGGAACATTTATGAAATTTAAGCATATTAGAAATTAAGTGCCATCATAAAACAAAATTTAAAAATATTACTATATATCATATGTTAATCGTCTGCATTTTTTGTAAAGTACATAATGATTATTATATTGCTTCGGAATTATGAATGAACAATAATTCAAAATTTATGGATGCTGAAGATTTTTTATCTCTTTTGTATTGACATCAATTGTAATTTTAGCATTTGGGAATTTTCTTTTTTTCTGACACTATTTGTGGTTATCTCAAACACATGTTCAATGTTAAAAATAATATCTAATGAAAACTGAAGGCCCAGTTAGGAGTGCTGAGGGAAGTGTGTGAGAAGAGAGGCCTGAGAACAAGGTTCAGGAGCGTCACTACTTAAGATTGCAGCAATACAGAGAGCCCAGGATCTAGAGTGAAAAATAGTAGCTTCAATCCAACTGAACCAAAATGAAGAGCTTGTTATGTCATAGAAAACAAAGAAAACTGTTAGGAGGAGAAGGAAATGTATGTAAAATGGAGAAATCTCATTTACATGACTTAGCACTGATTTGCCCTATGGGGGTCACTACTGAGCAGATTCAGTGATGTAGACTGAGTGGAGGTCACGCTGAGGGGTTAACTGGCTTTGGAGGGGAGAGCAAGGAAAGATGAGTGCATTCTGAGAAGTGTTGAGAACAATTCATAGTTTTTAAATCAGTGCCATGTCTTGGTCTTACCCTCTCCACCTCTGCTTTTACATTTCTGACATTCCTGACTTCCTTTCACTCACATGACTTAGGTTCACCTGTGAGCTCTGATGGAAGCTATGTGATGCTCTCCTGAGAGCAGGTCTGGTAGATGAAGTGGAGAGCAAGTCTGCAGTCCCCAGACACCCAGAAAGGGACAGCCACCAGAGCACCAATGGCTACAACTCTGAGGGGCCATGATATTCCTGGCAACAAGCATCCATTTCATAAATACATTTTAAATTCTTAAAATACAAACAAAAACAAAAAACTTTCTTGCGAGGTGAGTGTTATTATTTCTCTTAAACGAGAGAGGGAGGCGAGGCGTAGGGAGATTAAGACATCACCTCAAGCCACACACACAGCAAGAGACAGAGGTGGGGCTAGAATCCCACCCAATATGTCTTATTGTAATATTCGCCATCTTTAGAACATCACAGGAAGGAGGGAAAAGTTGAATAATAGGTAAGTGAAGAGAGTAAAAAATCAATATGGTGACACACAATCGTTTGTTAGAGGCAGCTCTGAATGCCAAAAACAAAGTCAGTGGATAGGGTTTGGTGGGCCAGGCAGCTCGACTCCTAAAACCCAACTAGATATCATTTGGTCAGATGAGTCATTTTCCTTTCAGAGAAGTACATCTAATAGAACTTTAAAAGATTCCATTTTGAAAGGTTGACTGTATGTCACTGGAAGAATGTGTGAATATTTAGAAATCTGAAGGATCTGAGGCTTTTGCCAATGATTGCTTGGTTCTCTCTTGCTGACAAGTCTTAGAATAGTTCCAGTGCCTGACTGTGTCTTCTTCTATTGCTAATAGGCTTTTATCACATTGACTATTTTTATCACAAAGACAGAAAGGTTTAATCAGAAGGCTCATGACATTTCCTTAGCTAACAACTGGTTAGGCCCGACATTGTCTTTTACAGTTGTTCCCCCCAGCCTACTGAGTAAGTGATGCTTGAGCTAGTTCTCACGAGGCTTCTCCGGGACAAGGGGGAAGGAACAAGGGACATATCCTCATTACAAGTTCTGATCCAGCCCCATTAGACTCTGATCTTTCTGGACCTGCAGAATTCCATTTGTTAACTCAGACTTTCCCCAAAAGGCAGAACGGGGAAGAAGTGGCAATGATTCTGGCATGAAGAAGCTTGTACTGAGTGCTTTATATC
>PVKE010048217.1:0-11661 GCA_004027555.1 Craseonycteris thonglongyai | reverse complement strand
ATAAAATAAAATAAAATAAAATAAAAGTAAAACAAACAAAAAAAAAGAAAATGTCCTCTCCCATTCCATAGATTGCCTTTTCACTCAGTTGATTGCTTCTCTTGCTGTGCAGAAGCATTTTAGTTTGATATAGTCCCACTTATTTATTTTTGTTCCATGAGCTTTGGGTATGCTATCCATGAAATCATTGCCAAGGCCAGCGCTAAAAGATTTTCTTATAGTTTTTCTTCTATTATTTTTACAAACTCAAGTCTTCAATTTAACTATTAATCCATTTTAAGTTGATTTTTGTGTCTGGTGTAAATTAAGGGTCCAATTTTATGTGGATATCATTTTCTCAGCACCATAAGAGACTGTCCTTTCCCCAAGTGTGTTTTTGGTGCCCTTGTTAAAGATTAGCTGATCACATATGCATGGTTTTATTTTGGGGCAAGCTATTTTATTCCATTGATCTATGTATCTTTTATAGCAGTACCATACCATTTTGATTATTGCAGCTTTCTAACAGTTTGAAATGAAGAAGTGTGATGCCTCCAACATTTTTCTTATTTCTCAAGTTTACTTGGGTTACTTGGGGTCTTTTTTGGTTTCCATGTGAATTTTTTGGATTTTTTTTTTCTATTTATGTGATTTTGATAGGAATTACATTTAATCTGTAGGTGACTTTGGGTAGTATGGACATTTTAACAATATTAATTCTTCTGATATGTGAACAACGGATATAACTCCATTTCTTTGTCTTCCTCAAGTGATTTTACCAATATCTTATAGTTTTCACTTCCTTGTTTAAATTTGTTCCTAAAAATTATATTGTTTTGATGCTATTGTAAATGGGATTATTTTCTTCTCTTTCTGATAGTTTGTTGTTAATGTATAGAAATGTAATTGGACATTGTATGTTGAACTTGTATCCTAATTACTGAATTTATTCCTTAGTTCTAACAATTTTGGTGGAGCCATTAGGGTTTTCTCTCTGTGTAAACTCATATCATGTGTACATAAGACAAATTTACTTCTTTCTTTCCGATTTGGATGTCTTTTCTTTCTTTTTTTCTGACTAATTGCCCTTGTTAGGTTTTCCAGTACTGTCGAATAGAAGAGGTAAGA
Source organism: Craseonycteris thonglongyai (assembly GCA_004027555.1). Classification (NCBI taxonomy): domain Eukaryota; kingdom Metazoa; phylum Chordata; class Mammalia; order Chiroptera; family Craseonycteridae; genus Craseonycteris; species Craseonycteris thonglongyai. The sequence goes on along the minus strand of PVKE010048217.1, from coordinate 10,554 downwards.
GTGGGCAGCATCCTTGTCTTATTTTTGATCTTAGAGAAAAAACTTCTTTTCAGCCTCCTTAAAGAGCCTTTTTAGACTTTCTTTAATATGTTTTAGCATATTTAAACTGTGCATCTGTTTATCTGTTGTACATGTATCTGTGCCTTGTGCACAAAAAGTAGTGGGTTTTTTTAGTTTAGTTTTTTATTCTACAACTTACAAGCCAGCCTAACTGACAATATCATTCTCATTGAGATACTTCATGTACACCAAGGTTTCTGTATTTTGGCACTATTGGCAATCTGGGATCCAATGATTCAACCATAGTCAAGGACCCCTAATTGCTGGCCTCTGATTATTTTCTCATGCCTCAGGAAACTGACAGAATTAACAGCTCATTGATATGTTTGTACAATCTGTTATCAAATGGAGCAAACCAGATTGTGGGTAGTAGAGCATTATTATAGAGCAGTTAATTCTAATTTCTCAGCATTCTTGTATGTATATATAGGTAGATATGCATTTTTTCAATTTATCACTTCCCACATTGGCAAAATGTTAGAAATAAATAATGCCCTTGAAAATCACTTGAAAACATATTTTAAACCATGAAAATTAATCTGTTATATGTTGGGGAAGCCACAGTGGCTCAGCAGGTCGAACGCTCGCTTTGTAGCCCCAAGGTCTGAAGATCGAGTCCTAGTCCCAGCTCAAGCCCATGCGGACCCATATGCCGAACTATGGTGTGCTTCCCATGTGGGGATACCTCCAGTTCAGTTACTGCTGGGGCAAGCTTCTATGTAGGATGCTCATGGTTCAGCCCCTGGCTTGTGGGGGCCTGCCTCCCATGCAGGAGGCCCCCGGCTCAGTTCCTGCCCCGTGTGGCTTTGTGCCCATGAGGAGAATGTAACTATGTCAAAAAAAACTAATTAAGTACAACCATGGAGACTGCTCTGGGCCCTCCCTTTTCTCTCTCTGTCTGTCTCTATTTCTATCTCTCTGTCAAAAACAATAAAATCTTTAACAAAAAATAGTAAATTATTCAGCAAGATTTATCTACTAGTTTACTTTGAAAATTTACAAAAACTTTACGAGTAATCTTTGATCCCGAGAATTATACCGGGCTCTGCATAGAAAAGCATGAAAATGACTTCATAGACTAATATTCTTTAATATTGATGTGATAAGGTGATGGAAGAGGAACTGATACTGAGTGATGGGCACATAATACGATGCATGAATGATGTGAGGTGGACTTGTACATCTGTAAACTGTCTAATTGTTACCAACCAATGTAACCTCATCAAATTTAACAATAAATTAAGAAAATATATATTGATGTGTACAATCTCTTAATTTGATCAGAAAATATTTATTATTAACATTGTTAATAAATATTTATCTCAATTCTTTCCCAGGCATTGGCCTGTTTTCAATATGCAGTTAATCTTCATTCCTCTCCTGTTAATGCTGTTTGCCGGGGAAGCCGGGATGGCTCAGTGGGTTAGGTGCTCACTTTGCAGCGCCGGGGACTGAAGATCATGTCCCGGCCCCGGCACTTGTGGACCCATGTGCTGAGCTGGGGAGTTCCCCCAGTTCAGTTCTCTCTCTGTCTCTGTATCTCTCTCTCTCTCTCTCTCTCTCGTCAAAAAACAATAAAAGAATAAAAAAATAAAATAAAATAAAATGCTGTTTGCCTCCCTATTTTTGTATTAAAAATGAATCTTGGAATGTCAGGATAGTTCAGAAGATTCAGTGCTTGCCTTGCAATTGTGGGGTCTAGGGATCAAGTCCTGGCCCTGGCCCTGGGCCTGGCAAAACCATATGCTGAACTGCAGTGCTGCTGGCAACCCCTGGGATGGTGTTGAAGGTCCTGGCCTCCCATGTGGGAGGACCCAAGTTTGGCTCCCACCCTATGCAGCTTCACATCCACCTGTGTGGAGTGAAACTATGTCATAACTAAGTTTACTATGGAGAAACTTGATGATCATCATATTAGCTAAGATATCAAAGTTAACTTTATAAACATAACAAACCAACATTTCAGGTCTCCAGATATGATTACTGAGAAGGACAACATCACTGCTGTGGTGTTCCTGCCAAGAATATACAGCCTTGAATGTAATCATGCAGAAACCTCAGATAAACTGGAATTGAGAGACAGCCTTCTGTTTTACAAATAGCAAATTATGAGCAGCACAATTGAGCAAAACTCACAGGTATTTTGCTCTAAAATCATATTGCTCAAAGGCCATTCTCCTATGGGGTTTTCCCAGCTAATGCAATAGGGATCCTCAGCAGGTCTATTTCTGCAAACAAGAATTCCTATTATGACTTTTTTGCCAAGACCCTAGATGGCTTTTGTAAACATTTAATAGCTTAAAAGGCTATTAATCAGTCCATCAAACCTTCTTGTCTACTCTCATTTAGTCCGGGTCACATCTGGTTCCTGGTCACATGATTCTAATATAGACTCTCCTGGCTCCCTACCTTTCCCCTAAAATTTTTTTGCACATTATATTCTTAGAGTCCATTTCTTGGAGGACCAGGACAAATCCAACACCCTAGAATCACCCGTGATGCCTCATTCTAGCCATAGTCCTTTTACTATGGTATTCACTAACTCGCAGCATGTTAACTATCATAGCACGATAGATTTGCTGAACCTGGTTTCATATTTTACAGAACAGAACCACACAGTATTTACTTTTTAAAAAGATTTATTGTTTTTGTTTTTTTTTGAGAGAAGGTGAGAGAGAGAATTGGGAAGAGCCCAGAGCAGTCTCCATAGTTGTAAATCATTAGTTTTGGCATGGTTTCATTCCACACAGGTGGATATGGGGCCGCACAGAATGGAGCTGAACCAGGAGCCTCCTACATGGGAGACAAGAACCTCTACTGCCATCCTGGCAGGTACCACCAGTTGCGCCACATTTCACCATGTGGGTTTGCACGGGACAGGGCCAGAATTTGATTCCTGGACCTCATGGTTACAAGGTAAGCACTCAACCTGTTGTGCCATCATGCATCCCCTTTTTTCAATAAGATTTTATTGTTTTAAAGGTGAGAGAGAAGGAGGAAGGGCCCAGAGCAGTCTCCATAGTTGTACATCCTTAGTTTTGACATGGTTTTATTCCACACAGGTGGATGTAGGACCGCGTGGGGTGGGAACCAAACTGAGGGCCTCCCACATGGGAAATGAGAAACTTTGCCACCATCCGGGCAGTTACAGTTGTGCCACAGTTCAGCATAAGAGTTTGCACTGGCCAGCTCCAGGATTCGATCCCTGGACCTCATGGTTCTAAGGCAAGCATTCAACCTGCTGAGCTATTCCAGCATCCATCTAATCATTTTTTTCATGGTCTTGAAAGGAAGCTGAGAGAGTTAATAGCTCAGGAATTTTTGTACAGTTTATTATCAAATGGAGCAAACCAGATTGTTGGTAATAGAACAATTTTACAGAGCAACTAATTCTAATTTCTCATCATTCTTATGAATATATAAGTAGATATGCATCATTTTAATTAATCAAGGTGTAACAAACATTACCAATAAATTTCAATTTATTGACTAGTGTAGCAAATAAATAATGCCAATAAATGCCACTTTAAAATGTATTTTAAATCATTAGATTTAATGTTATGTTTAATTATTGAACAAGATCCATCCCCAGGCCTACTTTGACAATTTATAAAGACTTTACAAGTAATCTTTTGTCCCAAAAATTATACTGGGCTTTGCATAGAAAAATATAAAAATTAATCATAGACTTATATTCTTTAACACTGATGTGTACAATCTCTTGTAATTTGATTAGAAAATATTTATTAGTTATTAATGTAAATAAATATTTATTTTGTGGTTATTTCCCAGGCATTGTGCTGTGTTCAACATGCAGTTAATCTTCATTGCTCTCTTGTAACAATATTTGTCTCCCTATTTTCATATTAAAAGTAAAGTCTTCAAGAGGTTAAATGAGTTGCCTGAGTATAAAAAACTTTGTGTGGCAAAGATGGGTATCAACACAGATTTGCCCAACCAAGTACTTACAATTCTGCACTATCCACCACCAGGCTGCCCTAAGTTCAAACATTTGCAGGGTTTAAAATGCACACAGTACATTTCTCTGATTCTTTCCCTTTTATGGTTCTGAATAATAGAACCATATTAATTTCTCACATGTAAAAAAATATATATATATAAAACTAAAGCAAAAACAAATGTAAATCTATTTCAATGAATAACATAATTACACTGAAGAAGGGAATAGTAAATTGAAGAATCTGAACATCAAAATAATGTTTATAATGTAATATAAAGAAAATGTGAAAGAAAGAACAAAAGAAAAATAAAAGAACATAAACTTTTACTTATATTAGAAAGCTAATCCATAAATGTAGAATAATAGAATTAAAAATCAACACCTGGCAACCATCTGTATAAATACTAATCCAGGTGATAATCATCAAGAAATATATCTCTGGGAAGCCGGGATGGCTCAGCGGGTTAAGCACTCGCTTTGCAGCCCCGGAGACCAGGAATCGAATCCCAGCTCCGGCCCATGCGGACCCATTTGCTGAACTGGGTGTGCCCCCAGTTCAGTTCTTGCCGGGGCCTATGTGGGAGGTTCCTGGCCCAGTTCCTGCCCTGTGTAGCCCCGCGCCCACCTGTGGAGTGAAACTATATGGAAAACGAATGCTATCAACTATGGAGACTGCTCTGGGCCCTCCCTCTTCTCTCTGTTTCTGTCTGTCTCTCTGTCTGTCAAAAACCAATTAAAAAAAAAAAAAGAAATGTATCTTCAAAATTACGTGAAAGTTTAAGGAGAAACAATATTATACAGTCCCAATATTTCTCTACAAATTATTAAATACAAAGGAATGTATGGTAAGTTTACTGTGGAGAAATTTGATGATCATCACATTAGCTAAGAGATCAAAGTTAACATTATAAACAATAAAACAAACCAACATTTCAGACCTCCAGACATAATTACTCAGAGGGACACAATATCACTTCTGTATTGTTCCTGTCAAGGATGTGGCTGTAATGTTTACTGAGGAGGAGCTGGGGCTGCTGGACTCCACCCAGAGGAAGCTGTACTGAGACGTGATGCCTGCTCTTTGTGGTTGAGGACCAGTGCCCTGGAGCCCTTGGAATGGTTCCCTGAGTTCAGAGTTCTCACTTTTTAATGTGGGAAACAAAAGAGGGAATTATCTTGGTTTTTATCAGCAGGCACATTTGTGTTTTGTTAAAGAACTGTAAATAGACAGTATCCTGCTCTACTGCATCTATTTCTGACTTTCATGAGTTACAAAAAACCATTTATTGCAACCTATCAATTTTTAATGAAATAAAATGAATTAGATAACATGAAGTTGTGTCACACTATTTCAAAGATTGAGGAGGAAGTACTTTCTAATTCATTCTGCATATATGAGAGTTCCGGGAAAAATCCAGCCATAAACGCATCTATTTTTCATTTACATGGCTGGATACTTTCCTGTCAACCCTCCTATGTCTGGGTCTTGACAAATGGCATTTCTTCAAATAGGTCACACAAAGAAAAGGTTTGGAAAACACTGCTTTTGATACTTGGAAGAGTATGCAGCAGGATCCTAATTTTTCAGGAACTATTACCTATAATGTGTTTTAAGCATGTGACTTTGCATGTTCACAAGGCATCAACCTTTCACACATGGCATGGTTAATTCACACAAATCAGCATCATGTATCATATTTTTGTTATGAAGTCTTTCATTTCTTGTACCTCGCAAAAGAGAGTGGGTATAGTTCTAAATTGGATTCATTGCTGCTTAGTGGATGGGAGCCCCTTAATGTCCAAATACATGTAAACCAGAGACCATGACACATACCCAGAGGATAGGCTATAGTCCGTGCATTCATTAAACTTTCTTGCTCTCTCCTAAGTGGAATCTTGAAGACACTGAACACAGTCGCTACTGGTTCACATCTCTGCATTCTTTGTCATTATAGGAGGGAAAATCCAACATGAGATGCACACTGTTCCAGAAGCAGAACCACATAAAGAATTTCACTGCTGGCGAATCTGGCAGCAGATTGTAAGTGACTTAATCATGTCTCAAGACCCCCAAGGTAAAAAGTTGTCAGATTCCTAATCAGGGTGATTCACCCAGCCCTACTGGGGCAGGACTATCTATAACTCACACAGGCCAGAAACTATTATGGAAACAAATGTAAAAATTTCTTAAATGGTGTTTCTGACTTTAATCTTCAACAGCTAAACTCAGGAGAGAAGTCTAATACATGTTATAAGTGTAGAAAAGCTTCTTCTATAGCTCAGTGCTTTGTATTCATCAGAGGGTTCACCTGTGAGGAAAATGTTATAAGTGTGATGAATGTGGTAAGAAATTCGGCCGGGGCTGCCATCCGCAAACTCATCAGAAATTTCATACTGTAGAGACACCACATGTGAGCTATATGGGAAAGGCTTCAGTTGTAGATCAATACTTTGCAAATTACACTCAGGAGAGAAACTGTGTAAGTGTGAAAAGTGTAGGAGGACCTACATTCATGCTAGCCATTTTTGGAGCCACCAGAGAGTCCACACTGGTGAGAAATCATTCAGATGTGATACACGTGGGAAGAACTTTGATCTTAAATCACTACTTAACAGTCATTGCATGGTCCACATAGGCTGGAAACCATACAAATGTGAGGAATGTGGGGAGTGTTTCTGTTGGAGATAACAACACTATATCCATAAGCATGTCCACATGGCACAGAAGCCATACAAATGTAAGCAGTATGGAACAAGCTTTTCTAGGTTAGGTCTTCATTACCATCAGAGGATCCACACAACAGAGAAACCTTATCATTGTAAGGAGTATGAGAAGAGCTTCAGATGGCCCTCATGTCTTTTGGCCCATCAGTGAGTCAACAGTGGAGAGAAACCATTCAAATGTGAAGAACGTGAAAAGAGATTTAGTCAGAATTCATACTTTCAACCCCATTAGAAAATTCACTCTGGAGAAAAGCCATTTAAATGGAAAGAGTGTGGGAAAAGATTTGGTCAGAGTACACACCTTCAAGCTCACCAAAAAGTCCACCCTGGGGGAAGCCGGGATGGCTCAGTGGGTTGAGTGCTCACTTTGCAGCCCCGGGGACCGAGGATCGAATCCTGGTCCCAGCCCAGGTGGACCCATGTGCTGAACTGGGGGGTGCCCCCAGTTCAGTTCTCACCGGGGTGAGACCTGGCCCAGTTCCTGGCCTGCGCAGCCCTGCGCCCACCTGTGGAATGAAAATATGTGGAAAAACCAATGATGTGCAACTATGGAGACTGTTCTGGGCCCTCCCCCTTCTCTCTATCTCTGTTTCTGTATCTCTGTCTCTCTTTCTCTCTGTGTCAAAAACAATAAAAATAAATCTTAAAATAAAGTCCATCCTGGAGAAAAGCCATACATATGTAAGGAGTGTGAGAAGAGATAGACACACACAGAGATACCTATATACATACATACATACACCTATACATATAACATATATTCATGGAAAGAGAGGAAGGGGAAGGCCCAGAAACATCTCCACAGCAGCACATCATTAGTTGAGACATAGTTTCATTCCACATAGGTGAATTGGGGATGTGCAGGAAGAGAATTGAACTGGGGGCCTCCCCAATGAGAGGTGAGGACCTTTGTAACCATCCTGGCAGTTACCAGTTGGGCCACAGTCCAGCACATGGGCTTACAGGGCTCGGGGCCAAGACCCAATCCCTGGACCTCAAAGATGCAAGGCAAGTGTTCAACCTGCTGAGCTATCCTGGAACCTCAAAAACATCTTTTAAATCATTATGATTACTCTGTTAAATGTTAAATTGTTGAACCAGACTCATCCACAGGTTTATTTTGACAATTTACAAAGACTTTATGAGCAATTTTGATCCCAAGAAGTATACTGTTCTCTGCATAGAAAAAAGCATGGAAACTGAGTCATAGATTATCATTCTTTAACACTGATATGTACAGCCTATTGTAATTATATTGGAAATATTTATAATTATTAATATTGTTAATATTTATCTCATAATTTCAGAGGCATTGCACTATGTTCAACATGCAGTTAATCTTCATTCTACTCATATCCCATTATTTGTCTCCCTATTTTCATAATAAAAGTGAAGTCTGCAAGAGGTTAAATGAGTTGCCTGAGGACAGAAAAATACATGTAGCAGAGATGGATGTGAACACAGGTTTGCCCAACCCTTCAATTCTGCAATATCCACCACTAGGCTGCCCTGAGTCCAGATATCTGCAGGCTTTATAATGCACATAGATCATTTCTCTAATCATCCCTTTCATAGAGTTCTGACTGATAGAACCATGTTAATGTCTCATATGCTAAAAATGAAAAGGAAGGAGGGAGGGAGGAAAAGAGGGAAAGAAAAGAGAAAGAGAAAGAAAGAGAAAAAAACATAAAACTCTAAACCAAAACAAATGAACAAAATATATTTCAATAAGTACCATAACTACACTGAAGAAGGGAGGAGCAAACTGAAGAACTTGAACATCAAATTATGTTTACAATGTAATATGAAGAATGATGTGGGGGAAGCCAGATGGCTCAGTGGGTTAAGCGCTCACTTTGCAGTGCCGGGGACCAAGGATCGAATCCCGGCCCCGGCCCATGCGGACCCATATGCTGAACTGGGGAGTGCCCCCAGTTCAGTTCTCTCTCTGTCTCTGTATCTCTCTCTCTCTCTCTCTCTCTCTCTCTCTCTCTCTCTCTCTGTCAAAACCAATAAATGATTAAATAAATAAATAAAAGTATCTTTAAAAAAAAAAAAGAATGATGTGAAGAAAGAAAGGACAGAAAAAGAAAAGAAAAAAGAAAAGAATATAAACACTTACAGTAGAAAGTAAATCCTAAATACAGAATGGTAGAATTAGAAATCAACACCTTGGAGATGCTGGGATGACTCAGCGGGTTGAGCACTTGCCTTGCAGCCCCGGGGTCTGAGGATCGAATCCTGGCCCCAGCCCGTACAGATCCATATGCAGAACTGGCATGTGCTTCCCATGTGGGAGGCCTCCAGTTCAGCCTCTGGCTCTTGGGGGCATGCCTCCCATGCTGGAGGCCCCCAGCCTGGTTCCTGCCCTGTGCGGCCACACACACACACCTGTGTGGAATGAAATTATGTCAAAAACTGATGACATACAACTATGGAAACTGCCCTGGGTCCTTCTTTTTCTATCTTTTTCTCTGTCAAAAACAATAAAAATAAATCTTTAGAAATCAACACCTTACAAACATCAGGATAAAAACTACTCCAGGTAAAAATGATCAAGACATGCATTTAAAAATCGGGTGAAAGTTAAAGGAGAAACAGAATATTATATAGTCCCAATATATCTCTACAAGTTATTAACTACAACGGGATGTATAGTCAGTTTACTGTGGAGAAATTTGATGATCATCACATTAGCTAAGAAATCAAAGTTAACATTATAAACAATAGAACAAACCAGCATTTCAGACCTCCACATATGATTACTGAGGCTACTATCACTTCTGTATTGTTCCTCCCCAAAATATACAACTTTAAATGAATTCATGCAGAAACATCAGATACACTTGAATTGAGGGAGGGCCTTCAGTTTTACAGATACCCAATTATGAGCAGCAAAACTGAAAAATCTTCTAGCTATTTTCTCTAACACTGAATTGCTCAGAGGCCATTCTCCAATGGGATTCTCCCAGCTAATGCAATAGGGAGCCTCAGTAGGCCTATTTCTGGAGACCAGTATTGCTCTTCACAACGACTTTTTCTCCAAGACCCCCAAAGGCTTTTGTGAATATTTACTAGCTTAAAAGGCTAAGTGATCACTCCAGCAAATTCTTCCTTTTCACTCTCCTTTAGTCTGGATCATATCTGCAGCATGGGCCCATGATTCTTAAGACTCCCCTGGCTCCCTGACTTTTCAATTATTAATACTCCTATACATTATATTCTTAGACTTAGTTTCCATTTCTTGGGGGACCAGGAAATTCCAACACTCTAGTCACAGTCTTTATTATATAATTCACTAACTCATAGCCTGATAGATTTGCTGAGCCTGTTTTTGTTTTGCAAAATAGAATCCTACAAATTTATTATTTTGTGTCAAACTTCATTTCCTCAAATTATGTTTACAAAATAAAAATTTGGAGACTAGATGAGTTTTATTAAACCTCATTGGTGAAAATGTTTACAATGTGTAAGTTTACCTATAATCCATTCTATTATAGCTGATCATTGGGTAGTTTCCACTTTGGGCTCTTAAAATAGTGCTGATATGAGCATACTGGAAAATGTCTTTAGGTGATTGTGTGGGTATATCAATTTGAGAAACATATGTATGGGTTGAACCAAAGGGTTATGGGGTATGAATATCTTTAGTTTTAATAGATACTAAAAAAACATGTTCCAAAGGTTAGTACCAATTTACACTATTACGAACGGTATATGAGTGTTCATATTTTGCAATTTGCTTTTCTTTTTTTTTTTTTTTTTTTTTTTTTTTTTTTTTTTTTTTTTTTTTTTTTTTTTTTATTTTT
>PVKE010048216.1:0-11662 GCA_004027555.1 Craseonycteris thonglongyai | reverse complement strand
ACCTGATTCTGGGAGCTGGGCACATAATGCGATGCATGGGTGATGTGATGTGGAGTTGTATATTGGGAAACTATCTAATTGTTACCAACCAATGTCACCCCATTAAATTTAACAATAAAATATAATAATAATAAAAGCAAAAAAACAAACAAAAAAAAACATTTCTATTGTTTTACGCCACCAAGTTTGTGTTGTCACAGGAGTCCTAGAAAACAATTTGTCCAGTACAAAAAAATTTTTTCTCCCTTCCAAACAAACAAACAAAACCTTCTCCAAAGACATCTACCCTTATAGGGCAGAGAAAAAGATGTACGCATGTACTACATAAACATATAGGAGACAAACTTTTTAAAGAAAATAATATTCAGATGTATCAGCTATACTGTTGCTGCTTGATATATGAATAAGGGATGTCTATTTCACACATAGGCTGTCATGTATGATACTAAATCCTGGTTTTGATCAATTACAATAGCATATATAACACATTGAAAGTGCACACCCCAAAAGAAAGTGCACACATTGAAGATGCTACAAAGACAGAAAATGGTTGTTTCACAAATGACACTGGCAACACCAGCAGTAAGTTGCCTAACATTAAACTAACCATTTTTCGGTGGACTGCAATGATGTAGCCTGTAAAGGGACAGTCAGGAAGTGATGGCATATGACCATTCAGCATTCCATTTGTGAAGTTCTTCTCAGTTCCACATGGCACAACAGTGTTTGGCATTCCATTGGGGATGAATATTGGTCGGGGCAGGTCCCCATTGGTGGTTAGGGTTAACATTCCATTTGTAGATGGAGAAGAGGAGGAATCTATAAATTCAAAGGTAAGTACAGCATCATAAGCTTGTGGTGGCTCAATCTTTGTTCTTTTATCAAATATTGTGGGGAACAGAGAGAAATTACAGTTCAAATAATAATTCTACATTGATTAGAAGATTTTAATTTCAAATTTTACTTCTGTTAGTCACATTTAAGAATAAATGACAAAGCAAGAAGTATAAGTAGAATTTTGCAAAAATATTTATCAGCACCATGTTGAGGCACACAAACAGTTCTATCATTTGTTTTCTTTTTCCTATCTTTTAAAAATTCATTTTTTTATTCCTCCAAAAATGTTCTGTCTAATACAGGAGTCTCCAGTCAGATGCTGCCTTTCTTTTTTGTTTCACTTTTTTAAAAAAGACTATTTTTAGAGCAGTTTTAGATTCACAGCAAAATAAAGAGGAAGGTACAAAGATTTCTCTCTGCCCCCACACATGCATAGCCTCCCCCGTTAACAATAAATAACCCCCAACAGAGTGGTACATTTGTTAAAGTTGATGAAAAGTTGATACTGCTTCAATCTCACTAGCAACATTTCATGTGCTCAACAGTTTTATACTACTACTGGATACAGTATTGGATAATAAAGAATATAGAAAATTTCCATCATTGTAGAGTTCTATGATGATCTTCTAAACAAAAAAGCAATTATTAAATCATCCACCGACCCACCATTAGTACTGTCAATTAAGTGCCAGTAAGAGGAGTCTCATTCTTTCCAAAGTCCTTTCTAATAGGGCAGTTTGCCGACCACTGTAATAGGGGAATGAACCTAATTATCAGCAGTATAAAAAAAATAGACAAACCATATTAATGGCCAAAAAGACTCACTGGATGACATATGAAATCACATGTAATATTCCTTTAGTCATATTTATTGTTTTGTTTTCTGAAATTATATAGCTCTCATACCATCTTCTGCCATGTTAGTATTAGATAAGAATAAAAAGAGATCTAAATTCCAGTGGTAGATTTAGCTAGTAACTACATAAATTTAAGCACTTAGATTCTCTGAATTTTAAGGTTCTCGTCTATGAAATAAGAGACTTGAGACAAATCACCACAAAGGTCCTTCAGCTTCCAAAGTTCTTTTGCTCTAATATCCTTAGCCCAAACAAATATTAAAAGGATGACTACCCTTAGGCCAGTAATTAAAGCTGAAATTATGGGAAGGAGCTCTTGTTTAAACTTACCTGTCTGTATTGGACTAGAGGCTGAAATTGGAGATCCAGGGATAGGAATTTCAAATGCACACAAAAATCCACTCACTGAGAGTCGTACTTTTTGGCTGTCCTGAGGGAAATTCTACAGAAAGAGAGGCAAGATGAGAAAAGAGGGAAATGGTCCAGATGAAATGGAAAACGAACTCTGATATATTTGAATCAAATTTTTTATATGCTTTCATCACTAAACAAACAAGATGACAATACTTTTTCTCAAATATCTAAGAAATAAAATTCTTGATAAACTAGCTGAAAACTAACCTCAGTGACAAAACAGTTATCCCTTTCCATAGGAAGGAAACATGCTGTGTATAATTGGTTTCTTAACACGTTAAACGCCCAGGCTATTTTGTCTTGCTTACCGCTTGGCCCGTTATATCAGATTTCACCGAAATGTTGGCGACCGGAGGTCTGTTTAGGTTGCGATAAGGCTGAATGTTTATATATAGAATATATTTACTGTGTGAATATTTATTATTTACCACAATTTGTACAATGTATTATTTTAGAAATATTTTATATTCAGTCAGTTGTCTGCGATTCTTTTCCAGTGCAGAAAAAGATTTTTCTTTAACCGTGAACATGAAAATGTCAGTAGGAGCGTGAAAGTGATTCTAGTGAAATTATTTTTCCTAAAAAACGGTGTAGAGTTGTTATTTTTTCATCATCAGACAAAGAGGATGAGAATATTGAAGAATGGCATGATCCGAGAGGTGATCAACCAAGGATTATACCTTTAACCTGTCTGTCTGGCTTTAGGATTGAAGACTTGAATGCAAAGTCATGTGTAACAGTAGAGAATTGTTATGAACTGTTTGTGCCTAATACATTGTTTGAGGATATTGCCACACAAACAAACTTATATGCATTGCAACAACTAGAGGTTGGAAACTCGCAGCATTTGTGCAGATGGACAATGACAAACAAAAATGAAATGAAACTATTTTTTGGGCTAATTCTATGGATGGGATTAGTTAAGACTACCATCCTTACGTTTATATTGGTCCCATGATCATGCATATGCAAAGTTTCCCACAAAAAAATTATATCCAGAAATAGATTTGAAATATTATTACAAATGCTGCATTTTTCAGACAACAGGGAGATAAATGTGTCCAATCGTTTATGCAAAATACAACAGCTGATAAACACCTTGGAAATAAATTTCAAAAAATATTATGGTCCATCAGAAGCTTTATGTACAGATGAATCGTTGATACCATTTTCTGGCCACATTACATTTAGGCAATATTTAAAACAAAAACGCTACAAATATGGCATTAACGTACAATACTGCAGCCTGCACGAAAAGTATACTGTCGGTCACCGGTGACTGATGCAGTCTGAATGGAAAGTTCAGTGTCAGTCTTAACATGTTAAGTTTTGTCCTTCACTTCAGGCATCTAAACCCAAAACCATCATAGATCTCACCTTTACATTACATATGAAAAAAATATCAACAAGGTACAAGTTTGTTCAGAAACCCCAAAGATTAATATAACTAATACCAATGGTAGGAGCTCAATGTAGGGTAAGCAATATATTTATTAAATTGCTTGTTTCTCTAACTGGTATGCATAAAGAAGTGATTTGTGTCCATTTGTCTTTACTCTCTAACTTCCTAGTATGTTGAAAGGCCATGTATACATATAGAGGGTGCCAAAAAATGTATACTCATTTTAAGAAAGGAAAAAACTGTATTAAAATTATAATATATATCAATAACAAAAGATGAATATAAGTCATGTTTGACTTCTGCAATTATAAAGGTGCTCAAAGTGGTTACCATCAGTTTCCAGACACTTCTTTTTTTTCTTTTTTTTCCTTTTTAAAAATTAATTGTTGGGAATCCAGGATAGCTCAGCCAGTTGGGTACTCACTTTGCAGCCCCAGGGACCAAAGATTGAATCTTGGCCCTGGCCAGTGAGGATCCATATGCTGAACTGGGGTGTGCTTCCCATGCGGGAGGCCCCCAACTCGGTTCTCACCCCCCCGGTTTGGCCCCTGGCTCAAGGGGACATGCCTCCGATACAGGAGGCCACCATCCCAATTCCTGCCCTGTGTGAAACCATGTTGAAAACTGATGATGTACAACTATGGAGATTGCTCTGGGACCTCCCCTTTCTCCCTGTCTCTGTCAAAAACAATGAAAAATGTCTTAAAAAAAACTGTTAAATTTATTAGGGATGACATTGGTTGGTGAAAATCAGACATCTCTGATTATGGTGAACTACTGCTTAAGCAACACTGACCAAAGTGTCCACTTGTATCGCTGCACATGCCGTTTCAATTTACCATGTGTCTCAAACTTATCGCGAATGTGTAGAATTGTTAGGTGTGTTAGAGGTTCTGTTGCATACTCACGCCTCCATTTTCATTGTACTTTCACAATGTTTTTGAATTTCAAATACCACTTCAAAATGGTCTTGTGCTCCTTGAGTGACAACCATGCTTCTGCCATTTTCTGTGACTGTCCTGCCTGTCGCATGATGATACTAGCATTCATTTAATTAACACCATCTTTTGCGCAAACGTCATACTACACATTGCTACAATAATTCAACTTTAAAAAGTAATATATAGATAACATCTCTTAAAATGTGTATACATTTTTTTTAACTGAACTGGGGGCCTCACTGCATTTGGGAAGCACACCCCAGTTCAGCATGTGGGTCAGCCTGGGCCGGAGCCGGGATTCAATCCTCAGTCCTCGGGGCTTCAAAGCGAGCACTTAACCCGCTGAGCCATCCCGGCTTTCCCTTAAAATGTGTATACATTTTTTCAGCACCCCCAGTATTCATAAGCACATACTAAAAATACATATTCATAAATACATAAAATACTTTAATGTAAGAAGAATTCTAGTGATAGTGGTAATACATAAGAGCTGTCAAGTGTAGCAGGAGCAGTCACTGGGGGAAATCTATACTGTAGTGACATAGATAGACCACCCCATATAAGCAGCCTTGGGCTTACATAATTCCCTTCTTTTAAAAATACCACTATAATTATCACTCCTTTATTTTGACAGACAACCTTTTTAAGTTTCTGGGATGGAAAACTTGACGCTGTACGTTAATACCTCCTTTGGTCATTTAACATCACAATTCATTGAGAAAACTGCTATGAATGATGGCATCAAGGGTTTCCAAGAAGAAATAGTTAATATTACCTTTATGTTCGAACCATGAACTTCTGCAAGAAGGATTTGTTCTGATTTAAGTTCACAGAGATCACTCAGCTGTTTTTTTAAACCTGTGTACTTTTCATCCATATTCAGTCTTAATCCATAACGTACAGGTGTAGTACCATCCAATTTAATAACTATAAAAAGAAAGGATCTTTTATCAGTAAAATGTAGATTTCACTGAAAGTTTTACACTGTATGAATGCATGTATGACTTGGAAATAACAAATATTTCAGTCTAAAATTTCTATATAAGTAAACACTACCACAGATGGTACTTAGATAATATTGAATGAAATAATTATTTTTTTTAACATTCATCTGATATAGAGGTGTGAGTGGCTTTGCAAGATTTTAAAGAGAGTTTCTGGCATGTTTGAAACTAATAGAGGAATCAATGGGCACAAAATGGACCCATGTTCCATGTCTTTCAAACCTCAAACCACGCCTATTAGATTGCTAGATTATAACATACTAACCGCCAAATTTTACAAGAATGCATTATGAACAAATGATTATACCCATAAATTCAGGCTGCTTAAATAAGGAAAAAGACAATAGAGTTAAATTTTCCTGAACTTTGTGACCTACCTGTTATTTCCAAGTGCATATAACTGTCCATTGGTAGTGGCAAAGACAAAAAATTGAATGGGTCAAATCGGACACTTATATGACCACATGTCTTGCATTTGACTTGGGACCTTAGCTGTCCATGAAACAAATCTACAACAATTGATCTATTCCTTCTCAAATGATTGTCCCAGGCCTATCAAGGAAAAAGATTAGAGAAAAAAATTTTTTTTCAAAATTCAAAAGATAAGTATTTCTATACAAAGTCAAAGAAAGAACTGATTAAATATATTGAATTTAAATGTCAAGAATATAATCCTTAACATTCATATAAAATATAAATGCTTTTTGCCTACTAATTTATAATTCAGACATGAAATTTAAAAATGTACTACCTACTGAGATAGTAGAAAAAAACAATTATTCAACACAATGTGATTCTTTCTGCTCAACCTATAAAATATTAAATTCAGCTGGAAAATCCTATTTTTTTCTTTGTCCTTACCACGGTAATAATGACTATTAAAATTCTTTGCCCATTAAAAGGCAAATAAAATGTGCCTATTGGTCACTGTACACATTACATTAGCAAGTATGAGGACTCTTGAAATTCTAATGAATTATTCCTACATCTTTATCAAAAGTGTACAACATAAAAATATAACATTTTTCTACTTTCATTAAGTATGCTTTGTTTTGGCATTACTGAACAAAAATTAAGCAAAGAAGTAGATTCCCTTATTTTCACAGCAAAATTCTGATCACAGAATTTAGGCTGTTCAACACACAACTATGGTCAGTACATTTTAGTATTGCTTACTTAGAAATTCAAAATTGACAAACCTCTGCAGCTACTTCCCAGTCTGGTCGGCCATCACTGTCCTTCAGTTCCACATATGGCTTCTCATGGACTCGGTTGAGATCTTCATGAAGGCCATCCAAGAGAAAAGCCAAAAGTTCTTGGGAATCTTGTTGCTGGAACCCATTAAACCTGGGAGCATATTTTGCTATGGTCCACTATAAATATAAGAGGAATCAAACGCATTATCTGCTACCCCATAAAATTTGGAATGAACATGCCACGTAAGTCAATCAGAGGCATTATAAGAAGGTAAATAGTACAGTATTTAGACTGTCTCTATTTTAGCAAATATATTTTGGATAATCATGAAAGCTTTCTAATCTTAATCTCAAATGACAAAAAATAAAAAAGTATTTTGGTCCAGTTCAGTATAATATAAGCAAACAGTTCTTCAGGTACACAGATGTTATTTAAGAGAGATAAGACAGAAATATTAAAACAACATTTCCTCACATTGAGCTCCTATTATGTGATTTTTTTACAGTTAACTTTTCTTATCTTGTTGTAACCTAACTTTTATAATTTAAGGCAGAACAGCCTCATATTTATCTCTGAGGGTTTACTCACCAGCTTATAACCCTGGGCAAACTATTTACTGCTCTGAGCCTTAGTTTTCTGAGCCATAAAATAGTAATACCATCACTTTACATGGCAGGGAAATAGAGAAGATTAAATGAGTTAATATAAATAAAATAATTTCAATAGTGTGTGATAAGTGGTCAAAATTTTAGCTATTATAATTATGATTATTAATGTTTTTAAAGTTTTATTTTATTGTTTTGAGAGAAGGTAAGATGGAGAGAGAGACAGAAGGGAAGAAGGCCCAGAGCAGTCTCCATAGTTGTACATCATTAGTTTTTTGACATAGTTTCATTCTACACAGGTGGATGTAGGGCCGCATGGGGCAAAACCAAACTGGGGGCCTCTCTCATGAGAGGCAAGAACCTTCACTGCGCCATCCTGTGGCTACCAGTAGCGCATCGCAGTTCAGCATGGCAAGTGCTCAACTTGTTGATCTATCCTGGCATCCCTGATTATTAATTTTTAACCCAAAAAGATTTTGCCTTGTTTTTAAATGAAGACAAAAATAATCCTAACTTCACTAAAATTCACTACAAGATATTAATATAAAATTTTATTCATTAATTACATTCTTTCTTTCTTTCTGATACTTTTTAAAATCTACAGATAGAATTTACCTTAATAATGTTAAAAATGTATTGAGGGAAGCCAGGATGGCTCAGTGGGTTAAGCGCTCACTTTGCAGCTTTGAGGACCAAGAATGGAATCCTGGCTCCGGCCCTTGCGGACCCATATGCTGAACTGGGGAGTGTCCCCAGTTCAGTTCTCACCGGGGTGAGAACCCAGCCCAGTTCCTGCCCTGTGCAGCCCTGCGCCCACCTGTAGAATGAAACTATGTGGGAAAACCATGATGTGCAACCATGGACTGTTATGGGCCCTCCCCCTTCTCTCTGTCTCTGATCTCTCGCTCTCTGTCAAAAACAATAAAATAAATCTTTAAAAATAAAAAAATGTATTTAGTATCATTAATTAGACTCAGAGGTCTATCTTGAAGTTAGAATACTGCTAATTGTGATGGACTAATAAAAATTTTTTATATATATATAGAACATATTTGATTAATAAATGACATATCAAATTTAGACTGTGCCTTTGATCTTTCTCCACCCCTTTACAGCAGTATTTTACATATATTTGAACAAGTAAAAGTATTTGATATTTGTTTATGCCTAGTGAAACTAAAAATAAAAAGTTAAACATAAAAACCATGTAGAGAAAAATAATTACTTAAACAACTGTTTAGGTCTTAAATACTTTTATGTTATTTTTAACCCACTTACCCGAAGCTTTAATGGGGCAACATTCTTCTGTGTTCCACTCCAAAGTTCTTGTACTAAATCCCCATAGCATTTAGCCATATGACCCTTCATACCAATGGGATTTGTCCTAGAAGTTTGAGAGGAAAATTTGTTGCCAAAGATTCTCATAAATCATAAGCACGTGGGCAAAGAAATGCCTAGCATCTGTTTTCTCACATCAAAATATCTTTTTAAAACAAGAGAGGGTATCCCCTGGCCTTTATTTCATACTAAATATAGCAAATAAGACTTTTCTCCCCCATGGTAATGAAAGAGGAGATGTAGGTGATACTGGTTTCAGATCAAAGTTATAAAAAGTTATGAGGCCAATGACTCAAAAAAGATTACCTGTTGAGTTCATAAAGATGTCTCCCTGAGATAAAATACTGTGTCAGTGGCTGTGTGTTACTAACGCACTGGATGCTTGAGTTCATGAAGCATGTGTTTCCCAGGTTACTCAGACCTGTGGCTCCTTTTTCTGTGGGAACTGGAACAAACAATGTGAGAACTGAAGCCCAGCTGTAGTAAAACGTCATAGTTCAAATAGTTACTTATTATATATTTGATGCAACGTTTTTATAACTCCAGCTAAATGGAGCTAATATTTCTCTATCTACTCTTGCAATGATAAAGCAGAGGAGGTTTTTCATGGAATGTCATTGGCAATTAAGATAATCCATGCTCATTTGTAATCTAGACGCAGCAATTATTTTCTTTAATTGCTGATTCAATTTTTTAGAATTCTAATAATTCTGTAGTATTATGTCTTTAAATATATATGTACTATTTAATTTCAAAGTTAGAAAAAAATCTGTTGCTTCAAAAAAAAAGGAAAAGAAAAGGAAGAGAAGGGCTTAATCAGTTTTGGACTAGAAACCCAAAAGTTGTTAACACATCAATAATTGAGAAAAGGAAAAAAATCAAGAATAATTTTAAGATAATCTCTTTAAAAACAGTACACTGCTTACCCTTGTGTCTGTCTATTTTACTACTGTTTGCTATAAAGGACATTTCTTCAGGCCAACTCATATCTTTGTTTCGAACTGGAAAGAAAGGTAGAAAAGTGTTAATTCCTTATCCATTGACATCACACCCACTCAATTATTTCTATTAAAAAATTTTTATTTCTACAGAAACCAAAAGAAAAACATCAAGTTAGTTTTAGTAAATGACTCCGAAAACCATCCCGACTCTTATATTTGATATTTTATAGACACTTGGTTAGAATTAATTAGTAAGCTATTCTTCCCAATTATCCACCTGAAGTAAAATTATACTCAACAATCTATAGAAGTAGTTAAAGCTCTTAAAGCCAATACATTAGAATGATTACTATTCTTGCTGAAATTGTGACAATTGTGAAAGTAACCTATTCATTTTAATATAAAAGTAGCTAGCAATGTTTCTAGGAATTTTGATGGGTAAAGACATACTTTAAGTTTTCAATGATATGTGAATGCCCTTTATATGTGTGTAAATTTATGTGAATATACAAATAAGCTCTGTTCGTGAGCGACCAGTTTTGATAACTAATGAAAGCTTGTGCCACTAACTACACAAGAAAGTTAGTCTCCAGGAAAGCCTGGATGGCTCAGCGGATTGAGCACTTGCTTTGCAGTCCTGGGGAACGAGGATCAAACCCCGGGCCTGGACTGAGAGGACCCATATGCTGAACTGGGGTGTTTCCCATGCAGGAGGCCCCCAGTTCGGTTCTCGCTAGGGTGAGCTTTCCATGTGGGAGGCCGGCCCCCAGTTTAGCCCCCAGCTTGTGGGGGTATGCCTCCAATGTGGGAGGCCCCTGCCCACCTGTGTGAAATGAAACCATGTGAAGGACTGATGATGTACAATTAGGGAGACTGCTCTGGGCCCTCCCCCTTCTCTCTGTCTCTGTCTAAAACAATAAAATAAATCTTAAAAAAAAAAAAAAAGAAAGAAAGAAAGTTAGTCTTCTTACTCCATTCAAAAGGGCAGCTTGAAATTTTAAGAAACTTTGTAAACTTGTAACTGAATTTACTTGTTTTGACCCATTTCCACCTCTTGCCAGCAATACTTTTCTTTTAAAGTAATCTAAACATGCAGGATTATGTGAGGCTTTAATGGCTTTTCTTTACCATTAAGATAAAAAGATCAAATTGTTGGAAAATTATTAAATGGATTATTAGTGCCTAATTTTTAAATGCTTTCCCTAAAAATCTAATATAGATGCATGTTTCTATTTATACCTTCAATTACCAGGTGCTGCTCATCCTGGATTTTCAAATATTCCAATCTATGATCCTCATCATCCAGAAGAGTAAGGTAATTCTGTGTATGAGGACAAAAATGTTTTTGTTAATTTGATTACTAAACTTGAAATAAATATGGAAATAAAAATGTGTAACAATTAAAAATGTCCTTGTAGTTACATAACCCATATAAGAGATATTAGCCATACTAGAGTTGTTCAGAAATACTTGTAATTTAAGTGGTAAAATGAGGAAAAAACAATGTAAGAGGGCTGTCTGGAAAAAGTCCAGCCATAAATGCCTCTATTTTTCATATTATATGGCTGGATACTTTCCAGACAGCCCTTGTATACTTCATAAACACATACTTAATGTCTCTAAAACAAAGTTACATAAAATTATGGAGAGGCCAGAAGAAGACTAATCACACATGAAACCAAAATTCACTGAGATTTAGACTTTCTGAAGAACTTATAGAAAAAAAATTTCTTTAGTGCCTAGTATGAAATTCAGTAATTATGCTTGTGATCAAGATGAAACTTGAGTACTTACTAGGAATTGAAAATGTAAAACCAAATGTCATGCAGTAAATTTATACATTTTTGTTTACACTTACCCTATGTAATGTGCTAACACAATTAATTAAATCTTATAAATCCCTTAAGGAAGATACTATTATTTTCCCCAGTTACTCATGAAAAAACTGAGATAGAATTAAGTGCCTTACTCTTGGTTATACAATGAACAAGTAGCAGGACCAGGATTGACCACATTTTTCAGTGTATTAAGACAAAACTACTGTCTAAAATTGTTAGGTCAAAAATTGAGGGTCATCTTATACACAGGAGTAACCTGTGTATTGATTTCTTTTTTTTTTTTTTTTT